>JBCEWC010002928.1:0-32200 GCA_038996855.1 Solanum aculeatissimum | reverse complement strand
TCTTCATGCTGTTCTGATTTGCTGCTTCTATTATGGTGCCCTCCTTACTGTTTTTAGCTGTTTTCTTCTAAAAGAAGATATATGTGTTTTGTCCATCCTCAGGTAGGCCTTACTGTCTCTAGGAAGTTGGTTTATCTCATGAAAAACATGAGGTCTTGTAGTCTACTGACTGAACTTTGCCAGTGAATCTGCAACTTGATTCGCTTCTCTCATAATGTGAGTACATTTGAAGTCTAGTATTTGAACTATGAAGTATTGAATTCTGTCCAGGTATCTCTGTATTTTCCATGGTGGTTTTGCCGTGTGATTAATCTAGAAGCTAAGCATTTCTGCATCAACTTCCAGCTGCACTTTGGTTATTCCTTTCTGAACACACCATTTAAGTCCAATAGCTGCTGCTTGCTTCTGGAACACTTCACAAAGGAGGTTCATGGGCCGTTTGGATTCATATGAATCGTGTACTAGTCAGTGGAGTCACACTTGGCCCAAGAAGAAACCCCAAACCAAGTCCAGCACACTGCCTCCTCAAACGGACCCCCTAACGGACCATTTGAGTTCTCACGGACCGTGGGGTAGTCCGTGAGCCCTCACTTGGTCCATGGGTTAGGTCTAGGCCACCCTGAACCCACTGGACCATGGAACAGACCCCCAAACAGACCTTGTACTCTTAAACAGTCCGTGGTCCCCTCCTTGGGCCATTCTGAGGGCCTATCTTCAATGTCTTCTGAATTTCAGGCAGTCTCACTATTTTTGCTATAACTTCCTCATACAAACTCTGAATCGAGTGAAACCAATTGCATTGCGAAGATAATTCAAAGATATCCAATTTTATATTTAGTAGCCCACATGGTTATATGCGCATCAAAAGTTATGCTACCTCAAAGCTCACTATCCAAACGACCTCTCTAGGCCACCAAATGATCTGCTTTGCGTTTGGCCACTTAAACTCAACCCGTGGCTACAAAACATCAACCATGACCAGTATAACATCATACAAAACTAACCATAAGAGGGTTTCAAAAATTTTCAGGTCGTTACATATTCACAGGCAAATCCTTAAGCATGGATATGAATTTCTAGATTTTCTTGTCCTCAATGTTCTTTTCTATCTCTAGGGAAATAGAGGAGGCATTCTTTGGATTGGTGGTAGAAGCTAAGATATTTTAGGTTCTACCAGTTTGGTACCACTCCTAACATCAAGATACTTTGGCTCTTCAGAAGTATCATCATTTGTACCCACAATAGTATCCTTCATAATGCTTTCATTATCACTCCCATCTGTTGAAGTGACTTCCTTCAACAGTGTCACTTGACAAAGTTCCTTTCTTCTTTTGATTAACAACAACTGACAATTGACCCATTTGCTGCACTAGTTTCTCAATGGAAGTGGCATATGAGTTAACTTTCTAGCTGATAATGATCATGTCACTCCTCATATCTCTGACCCTAGCTTTAGTAGCTTTAACTTTCTGTAACACCTTAGCCATTATCTCTTCCAATCATGAGTTCCTAGAGTTATTCTTAGGTCGATCCCTATTTGTTGGTGGCACATAGATTCCAGAACTGTCATTCAAAAAATTATCTCTATTCTGCCATTTACCTTTCTCAATGTTGTTAAGTCTATCATAATAGTGATCTCTCTAGTAGTTCTGACCTTGATTTCAGGAGTTATAAGTCCAGAAACCTTAGATCATTCGAAAACTTTGCTTCCTTATCATAGTAAAAATATGGATGCTTATTTATTTTTGCAACATCTATAGCCTTTATCTTCTCTAGGCCTCCACCCAACAAACACTTGGTCAAAATGTTCATCTGGGTCATCATATGAGCCATATCCTAGTGTCGTTCTTCTTTTTTTTGTCTCTACTCAGTTGACATCTAAAACATGAACCCAACACAGTCCATATCTCGGGTATACCAAGCCCTATTATTTTTGGACACATTGTCTAAGATTGGTGTTGCTTCCTGGAATGTCCTAGCCATGAATGAGCTGCCACAGGCTATATCAATGATCAACTTTGTCACAAAGTTGCAAGACCTGTGAAGTACTTCCTTCAAATGCTCATCTATAAGATTATGTTTGGGATATTGCTTCAGCTTTTGCCTAAATCTTCCCTATGTCTCATGCAACCCCTTAGTGGGTAGGTACTTATATTCATTGATCTCATTCTTATTCTACAACTTCCTAGACGGTAGGAAGAACATTTCTAGGAAAGCATACTTTAACTCTCTCCAGGTTTAGATTGAATTTTGAGAAAGCTCATTCAACCACTTTAGTGCCTACCTAAATAAACACAATGGAAATAACCTCAAATGGATAGATGTTTGACTGACACCAAGAATCTCAGAAGATTGGCATGTAACAACAAAGTTTATGAGGTGCTTGTTCGCTTCATCCTCTACAACTCCTCGAAATAATACTTTCAAAGTGAGCATTTAAAGCATTGCATTGGTGATGGTGAACTTGACACCTGGGGGTAAAGATGGAAGGACTATTGTCCCGGTGGCCCTAGGACCATTATCATCATAATGCACAAACTACAACTATGTTGGCCAGGTGCCCTTTAGTGCTGGCTGACGCTGGGGTGGTGTTGGTGGTACCACTCCCTCATTATCATCTAGGTCATAAACATGACCCCCATTATTACCATTTTGTTGTTCACCTAGTTCTCTCAACTTTTGTGCTTTATGCTATTATGCATTTATTTTTTTGATTGACTTTTGTAACTCAGGGTTGTAGGGAAGTAGTGATTAACCCTTGCTCTTGGTGTTTGGCATAAAAAACCTAATTCCCTATAAAAGAGACAAAAGCAAAAAACAAAAGTAAAATGAGGAAGTACAACTCTAACTTGGAATAGAAAAATATAGAATATTTCTAGTCGTATTCTACGACAACGGTGTAAAAATTTTGTATGCCCAAATTTATACTCCAAAAGAAATAGTAAAATGGTCATTATTCAAATAAAGAACTCAAGTAGAGTTGAGGTTGATCCCACATGAAATGCGGTGAAACTATATCTATTAACACTATTCTTTAATTGTAGTTTCTACTTCCTGATGGTAAAAATACCTAAATTAAAATGGGGGAATAAAAGTATGAATATTTGGTAACACAAAACAATGTCAAAATGAGATATTAGTTGCTGGAGTTGTTATTAATCTACAAATGTGACAAGGATACAACTTAGGTTCATGATTTCATTCCTAGTTATATATGCAAAATCTAGCGATTTCTTTAACATCTAATTAACCTCCCGATCATTCTTAGACGTATTTCATTCATCACCTCCCGATCTCAGAATGTATGCTTTACTAACCCTCATTCTAGATCTCAGAGTACTATCACCTCCCAGTCTCAAGTACTTAGACGAAAGTGTTACCTTTAAATTTCTACTGTGAGATTCTTTTCCTAATCACTACCTCCCTCCTAGGAAAGCAATGAATATGGAAAGGTTCCTAATGCGTTGAATCATTAAGAAAGACTTTTAGATGAATAAAATCACAATACATGCACTAGCCAATCTAAAAAATCAACCCTAAGTTTGCCTATTTTGTTGTATTGTCATAGTTTCCACAACTCTAGTTGTGGGTTTAACTATGTATATTCAATAAGATCAATCCACAAGTAGATGAGAGATTCAAAACTAAATCACTTACAATAAAAAAAAGAAGAAATCACAAGTCCAAAATCTTAGAGAGATGATGAAGAATAATGATTTCCAAGTTCAATCGTGCAACAATGCAAGGATCTCACTCGTACAAGGGTTCAAATAATCAATAATGAAAATTAAAAAGCTATTTCTATACAATGGAAGCATAATCTAAATCAAAATAGGAAAACTCCATTCGGCATGCATCATGACCTCATTTACGACCCTTGAAAGGGTTCGTGATACGTGACTTTGGCAATTTCCTCTCCTACTTCAAGTGTCCCCACCATGAGCATACTCCATGGTCTGTGGAGTAGTTCACAGCCTATGGAAGGTCCTTGTGAACTTTGTCTTTGACTTCACCGTTTGCCACTCCAGTGTACTACCACTTCAATGGCCCTTCCATGGTATTCTCCACAACTCATAAAGCGTCTAGTGGACCTTCACTTATATTCTTTCAGTATTTCAATGGCACTTTCAACATGCATAACATTTTTACGATTAGGTTCATGCTCGTAGAGAGTTCCATGGCCCATGAAAAGGTCCATGGAACTTGACTTCAGGATTTTTCATTTCATGCTCCAGTGCATGGTCCACAATGGCTCACCATAACATGTGAATTGATTCACGACCCATGGTGGCCTCCGTGTTATTGCACATCATTGCATTTTAAGATCCTTTTTGTGAAATTGTCTAGAGTTATGATGCCTCACCTATTTTCCCAAAAACAACATAAAATGCATATCAAACCAATAAATGTGCTTTAGAACCCATAATAATCCTATGTTTTAAGCATTATAATTGTCATATTTTCATGACTTATCATTGATTCAGTTTCACTGGCTAGTGCGTTTCCAGATATGTTCCCTACTGATTTACCTGGATTGCCATCTGAGTATGATGTTGACTTTGCCATTAATTTGGAGCCGGGCACTAAGCCCATCTCTATTCCTCCATATTGGATGACTCTGTAACAACCCAAAATTTTTCGAAATCTAGTTATGGTTGCCATTCTATGATGAACTAAAATCCATGTTTGAGTTTTGGTGGCCACGGGTTGAGTTTAAATGGCCAAATGCGAATTGGGCTAGTAAGTGGCCTAGAGGGACAATTTCAGCAGTGTACTTCAAACAGTCATAAATTTTGATGTGGGCTGCACCATGTGATCTACCACAAATAAAATTGAATCTATTTGAGTTAACTTTGCAACATAAGTGTTTTCACTCAATTTAGAGTTCGGGTGAGGGAGATATGGCCCAAACAGTGAGATTGTCTGAAATTTGAAAGCCATTGGAGATAGGCTCCGAAAACTGGCCAAGGACAGGGACACAGACCTTGAAACTTTGTACGGTACATCTAGGGCGTCATGTGGTGTCACAGTGAGCTTGGGGTGGCCTGGAACCACCCCTAAGCCAAGTCCAACTCAACGAGACCTTGGACAAGGTAGCTCTATATTTATGACAACTAGATCCACGAGGAAAGTTATGAACCCTATGTTTATCAATAGCCCATAAGAGGGATTTTGTGGATCGATCTAATAGTTTTCAATGAAGGGTATTTTTGTCTTTTCCAATCTTTCTAAGTCCTAAGCTACATCGTTTTGAGCTTAATGATTTGTTGGTGATTTCCCATGCTTTGGGAAAAAGCCCTATGATGTTTTCTCCCTTTCATGTTGAGTCATTTTAATTTATATATTTTTATGTACATCTTGAGGGTAAGCTAGTGATCCATATGCTAGACCCCGCCAAGATCGTTGATGCAGAGGCATTAATTGAAAGAATGGATACTATGTACTTTGCAATCTTTCTTACATATATATTTTTGCCTGCTTATTCTATTATATATGTTTACAATATGAATATAAGGCATTGATGGGATGCCTTCGAGTATCATATTCATCGTGTCACGGCCAGGCTCTAAGTTCAGGTACTAAAAGATGCTCAACTTGACTTGTTGGCAATTAGCACATTCGGACACAAATTGGACAATGTCCTTCAATCCATTCTACTGAGAAATCTTTCTCAAATCTTAATACAAACTTGTAGTGAAGGGGTGAATTGAATATGAAGAGTTATGATCTTCTTGTATGATCAACTTTTTCAACTCACCATTATTGGGCACACATAACCTCTTTTGATATCGGAGTGCACCATGTCCCCCTTGTGACAAGACTTATATCTTTCCATCTTTCACTAAGGCCTTCAAATTTACTAAGGCAGGATGAAGGTCTTTCTTGGACTTTAACATCATCAATCATGGAAGACTCAGACCTATGAAGAACCATCACACCACTATTTCTGGTTTCACTCAATTTCACTCCTAACCTAGCAAATCTATGAAACTCTTTAGCCAACTCCCTTTTTCCATCATCTTCAATGTGAGACACACTTCCGATGGAAACTCTGCTAATGGAGTTGGCTACCACATTGGATTTTTTTGGGTGGTACTTCACGCTTATATTGTAGTCTTTATGTATCTCTAGCCACCTTCTTTCCCTTAAATTAAGATCCCCCTGGGTGAATACATATTGGAGACTCTTTTGGTCAGTGAAAACATCTACATGAAAAGTGATGTTGCAAAATATTTAAGGCAAAAACCACCGCGCAAGCTCAAGATCATTAGTCTAGTAATTCTTCTCATGCACTTTCAACTGCCTCAAAGCATAAGCAATAACCTTGCCTTTCTACATTAGCACACAACCCAAACATCTTCTTGATGCATCACAATACACGACAAACCTATCAATTCCTTCTAGTAATGTCAATATTAGAGTCAAAGTCAACTTATCCTTCAAAGTTTGGAAGCTTCATTCACACTCGTCCGTCCACACAAACTTAGATTTCTTTTGAGTCAACTTAGTGAGTAAGGATGAAATGGAAGAGAAATATTGCACAAATATTCTATAATAACCGGCGAGGCACAAGAAACTCCTTATGTCAGTAGGAGTCAATGGCCTCGGCAAATTTCTCACTACTTTAGTCTTCTTAGGATCAACGTTTATACCATCATGGGATAACACATGACCAAGGAAGGAAACCTCATGTAGCAAGAACTCACACTTGTCAAACTTTTCATAAGCCTTTTCTCCCTTATGGTTTACAACACCACCCTCAAATGTTCCATATACTCTTGCTCTCCTCGGGAGTAGATAAGGATGTCATCAATGAACACCACAATGAACATATAGAGGTAGGGCTTGAACACCCTATTCATGAGGTCCATAAACATCGCCGAAGCATTAATCAATTTGAATGACATATCCATGAACTCAAAGTGACCATACCTAGTACAAAATGTCATCTTAGAAATGTCACTTTCCCTCACCCTCAATTGGTGATACTCGGATCTCAAGTAAACTTTGTTGAAGTGTGTAGCCCCTTACAATTAGTCAAACAAATCATCTATCTCAGAAGGGGATACTTGTTCTTAATGGTGACCTTATTATGTTTTCAGTAGTCGATGCACATAGAGAGTGACCCATCCTTCTTTCTTAAAAATAACATTGGAGCACCCCCAAGGAGACTGACTAGGCCTAATAAATCCCTTCTCCAGTAAATCCTTCAAATTCTCTGTCAACTCTGCGGGATCCATTCTATAAGGAGAGATTAAGATGGGTTGAGTATCGGGTAAGAGTTCTCTGCCAAAATCTATTTTCCTTTTGGGAGAAACACCTGGTAACTCATCTGAAAAGAAATCAAGGAACTCACTTACTATAGGGACAGACTCAAGGGAAGGAACCTTAGGTGTGACATCTTTAACTTGGGGGTAGGAGTTCTCTACCAAACTCTATTTTCCTTTTAGGAGGAACACCTGGTAACTCATATGAAAATCAAGGAACTGATTTACTACTGGGATAGACTCAAGGGAAGGAACCCTAAACGTGACATCTTTAACTCTTTCCAAGTGATAGATGCACCCCTTGGAAATCATTTTATGTGCTTTTATGAAGGAAATAAACCAATCCCTTCCTAAAATGTTACTACCTCCCATTCAAAAATTATCTCATTAGGAAATTGGAACTTGACCCTAAGGGTTCTACAATCGATGGAAGAATAGAAAGCATACAACCAATCCATCCCGAGAATCACATCGAAATCCATCGTAGAAAGATCAACTAAATGACATGAGACTATTGTATGAAAGCTTGCGAAAGGATAATATTTATAGACTCTTTGGGCTACGACGGACACTCCTACGGGTTTACTTACCTCATAGGGTTCAAGGAGGACTTCGGGACATGTATAAAAGTTATTAGCAAGGAATGGGGTTTTAAAAGACAAATTAGCTCCCTAATCTAAAAGTGTATAGGCATCATAATAAAAAAAAATCTTCACATACAGATGACTATGTCCAGAGCTTCTTTGACCTCTTGGCGACCGTGACGAGCCCAAAACTAGTTAGCCCTTTGGGTACCTTAAGCTTGACCCCTTTGGATTTAGGGCCTCATGCTCCTCTCCTAAAATACTTAGGAAAATGGAAAGGCTTCCCACATGTTTAGAAAACATTGGACTCGGCTAAGCATCCCCTTTGTGGGTTTTTATACACTTGGGGAAATGGGCACTTTAGGGCTTTAGAGAAGCCCCTTTATCCTTGGCCGTCCAGGGAGGAGATTTGGTGGATCCTTGACGATATTGCTTTTGTCCACCTTGGAACCTTTGGCCACCACCCATTTTGGTGAGAATAGTTCCCACCATCAACACGAGCCCTCATGGACTCCCTTTTCCTCTCCCAAAGCTTCTCTTATTAAATTTGTTCGACCTAATTTATTAGGTTAAAGATGTCCATCTCCTTGACAAAAATAATCATTTTGCATTCATTGGTTACCAACTCTGAGATGCTAAAAAAAACTTGTATATACGAGCCCTCAAATCCACGACCATAAAGGAAGAATACTTTGATAGCTTTGTAAATTTGAGAGCATACTCCCTTCTGGCCCTTCTTATTTGCCCATTTCTCGAACCAAATCATAGCCGCTCCTTTGAGATGGTAGGCCTCCAACTCATCTTTTTCCTCTGATGGAATTCCAATCGCCGCAACAACTTGATAAGCCTATTTGATAAAGTCAATAAGGTCCTCCTCTACCTTAGACCCATGAAATTTCATCGGGTTCATCGGTATGAAGTCATGCACCCTCGTGGCTAGAGTAGGAACTTGAGAATGGTCGATTATCTTCTTGTTGGCTTTATTCCCAGTGCTTAGGCAAACAATGTAAAGGAGGCTCAAAACACACCGCATAAGATACTTCATCATCTTGTTAGAGGGGAGAAACTTATTTTTACAAAGTGCCTAGTTGATAGGGAGGTCTTAATTGTGACATGATCTAAAAACAAGTAAAAAGTCCATCATTAGTTAATAGACAACCTTATTGACCTGTAAGGGATAATATGAATAAGAAAGAAGGGATGACTTTCCTAAACCATCTCATAGCCTCTCAATCAAGATAGTGGTGCACCTCAAAACCTTTAATGAGACTCTATGTTGTAGGGTATGCATGGACATCTAAGGTACATTTTAAAACATCGTGCTCTGATACCAAGTTTATAATGACCCAACCTATGCTCGTCGAATGATGGCCAGGTTTGTTCAAAAATATTATTTTCTGAAGTTGAGCATACGAACTATCAAATGACCCATAGATGAACTTAAGAACCATAAGTCTTTTTGTAGGTTGAGGATCAGAGAGGGTTTTTGAGGGCCCAAAATATTATCAAATGAACCTCCCCCCTCTTGTTTGGCTTGTAGACTCGACCACGACCTGTAATTGGGGTCTCGTGGTCCTGTCCCATGGGAAATTATAAGGGGAAAAAACAACCTTTCGTATTACATTATGCCTATTCTACATCATTTTTACACCCAAATGAACCCCTTATCCACTCTATACAACCCTAATAAACCCCATTCCTCTTCATTCTAAAATATTCTAAGACCCCAAAACTCTCTCAAGTCCTTTAAAGCTTCCAAGAGAAGTGGCCAATCTAGGGTTTGAGATTTTTCACTTCTAAGTTAGATTTTCCTCCACAAAATTACTGAGGCAGGTGGGTTTTTATTGTGGAAACCTTTCTTCCACAAGCTCAACCAATTGTCTTTCTCATTTATATTTCAAGTTATGGAGTTTTAGGGAAGTCTTTATGAACTATTTATTATGATGATATTATGAAGTATTTTTTGATGTTATATCCTTTTATACTACTAATCAATTTCAAGTTGTGCGAAATCCATGATTTAAATAAGGGTTTGATGATATCCTTGCCATGTTTTAGGATGTTTGTTGGTGGGTTATTTTGAATAATTCTCAAGTGATATTACTCTACTCCTTTCGTGTCATTTAATCTTGAATTGTATTATGTACATGTACCCATCATGATTTAATTAAATAAATATTCCAAGCTTCTATGATGTTGAGGGCCTTATGGCAAGTTATGTAAAATACGAATGATATGTTTTTAAAAAGGGTTATTATGCATGATATGATATATGGGAATATTGTGAAAGTTATGAAAGTTATGAAGCCCTATTTTGATATTATGAAGCTTTGATTTTGATGAGCTACTCTTTTATACTATTGGGTTGTTATGAAATTATGCATATTAGGACTATGACTATGTTTTGAATATTCTCTGGGGATTGTGACATAGCACTTAGAGGACCTTGGTAGGTAGCCATCATCCCTTAACTAAGTTGCCACCATAGGTTTGTGAATAGCTTATGGTGTGACTAATCTAAAAGGGGTAGTTCTCATAAGGTACATGCCACTTAATATCCAAAAAGGGTGGTGATCCCACAATGCTTCAACTTTTTATAATCCGAAAAGGGTGGTATTCTCATAAGGCTCTTATCTTATGATTAACCAAAGAGGTGGATTTCCCGTAAGGTAGCCAAAATGGGTATTGTTCCAATAAGGTATTTGTGATACACTTTCCAAAAAGGGGATGTTCTCATAAGGTGAGTGTTTGGTATACCTTGGGAAAGTAGATCACTCCTTCATCTGGTGTGGAGTAAACATTGAGATTCCAAATAGTAGCTCACTTGGTCTTATTTTTTTGTAATGGTCCCTTCACAACTAAGTATGATATGAGTTATAATTTGGCTATCTCGATGCATGTATTTTATTAAGGCATCGATCATTCATCACATATTGAGCTTCTATCCGTTGTTTATGATTATGCATCTTGTCTAACTATGGCCCATGTTCCTTGTTACATTACATCTCGCATACTTAGTACATTCTAAGTACTAATGCATACATTTTTCCTACATTATCTAACCATGTAAGGACTGGTGCTACTATCCATCCTCCTCCTCCACATGGCTAGACGATTGGATTGAAGATCACTTTGGTGAGTCCTCCACATCCGGGGACAAAAGCCATTTACTTTTATGACTTATTAAGACATGATTATTTATGGATATTATCATTTGAGGGTGATCTCAGGAGATGTCTTGGCCTCTGTTCCATTCGCATTAGAGGTGATGTTGTATTTGTTTATATGTATGCTATGTATTATAAAAGACTTCGTTTGTCCTTATACCCTTTTTATGATTGTTGTATGTTGTGGATGAGTTGGAAATCCTAAGTACCTAATTGCCCCTATAGTATGAGTCATACCTACACTACCCTTAGACTTTATTTTTTATGTGTTCCATGCTAATCTTCTTCACTACAACATCCCATAGTGTGATTCCAAAGTCCTATTTCCCCTAGAATATATGCAACCAATGAATTTCTATGCATGCTTAAAAGACTTTTTTGGGGTTTCTTCCAGTTCTCCATTCACCGTGTTACACCTAGGACCTAGGATTGGATCGTGACAAACTACCTATCCTTATATGGTAAAATCATGTAGGCAAAATATGTGTTAGTACTTTTTGAATGTACTAAGTATGTGTGATGCAATACAATACATGAAATTACAATGCAATCATGCATAAGTAAACATATATATACATAGCAGATAAGATTAATGTAAACTCATGCATGGATAAAGGACATGGCTAAACATGAGTGAGAGTAAATGCATTAGAAAGCATAAGTAATGAAATGATGTCATAGAGTCATATACTTGTGGGAGAATAACTTAACTGATATTTAAGACCATGTGAGCTACTATATAGAATCCAACATAACCCCCTACGTTGGCATGGGGAAACCACTTGTCGGGTGGAACTCTGTCAACTTTGCATGCATCGTAATAACATAAATAGCCTATATGGATATACTATGCAAGCCTACAAGGGATCTTATGGTGGAACATAGTCAATGGGAGAAAGGGTAACTTTTAAGGATCCCTTATTCAACCCCACCACATTGTCACATTAAATTCTAATTCATCCCATGGAACCTTTAAACATAACTTAGAATTATAAGTCACAATCATAAGAGTAGCTCGAACTTAGTAACCCCCAAGTGAGTATTATCCTTTCATCTTTCGGACCTTTCTTAATCATCATTAGGGCAATTGTCAACATGCTTATACACTTGAAAAACTTTAACTGTAAAACTCATCTTTAATGCCCAATTCATCACTTTAAATTTTGCAAAGCTTTACTTGAAAACTAGGCAGGCTTAGCTTTTATAATGGAAAATTTATAAAATATATGAGACATAAGGAAATTTCTCTTTTAAGAAACAACTAAAACACCCACGATTCATCAACATAAGAAACATCGTGTGGTTATCATCAATAGCTCAAAAATGTATACATACTTAGTAGAAGAATCATGAGGTATAATGAATAGCATTTAATATCTTAAAACATCATAAACCTTAAGGAACTTAAAGAGAAGGTTAAATACATGAAAGGGGGTTTTATAGGTTAAAGGAAACCCATAAATCAACTCACATTCCTTAGGAAAACTGGAGAGAAACAAACTTGTAGACTTGAACAACAAATTTAGGAACCCTAGCTTGTTCTTGAGAGTATTTGCCTTAGAGATTTTTAGAGAGGAAGAATGAGGAATTGAATAAAGGACTTAAGGATTATATAGGGTCCCATTTTTATTCCCAAATCAACGTAATTTCGGAATAGAATAGAAAGAAATGAAAAAATTGCCAATCATTAAAACTGTCAGATTTGCCCTACAAAACCCGATTGTGGGCCCTAAGTTAATACACAAGTCGTAGGTCCCTTTCATCTTGTAACACATCTAAAACCCCTTAAAATGGACTTTGTCAGACCCTAAAACAAAAAGCCTTGTTACTAGCCATGCAATCACCTACGGGTCATGGTTGAACTCATAGATTCATCCCACACTTCTCTTTTCTTATTTTTCATGGCTTCATTCAAGGAAGCATCATACAGGTTGTATTGTGTTTCACAAGTCATCTGGTAACACTTAGGTTACCTTCCAACAAACTCAAATTTTCATTTATGTCTGCAGGTCCTACTCACAAACCTATCTATGGACTTTAACTTCCCTTATGAGTCATCACTTGGTCTGTGGGTTACCCCACACTTGGAAACTTTTTCTCATTCGTAAGGTTAATGTTCTAATAACCAACCTAATATAATGAACCAAAAGTTTTTTAACTTCGTATTCAAGGTCCATTTTGAACTTGTTATGGTTTTGTAGTGATGATCATGAGTTCTATTTAAGTGGTCGTATTCAAAGAAACCATGTTGGAAGAGTTTTGTATGAAAAAGTGTAGGAGGACTGATTTTGAATGGCTATATCTTGGGGTATGAGATGACCTGTGTGGACTATGACCTATCTAAATTAAGCTTTTCGAGTTATCTTCACAATGCAACTGGTTTCGCTCAATTTAGAGTTCGGATGTGGAAGTTATGGCCATTACAGTGAGACTGCCCGTGTATGGAAATGTTTTGGAAAAAAAAGAAGCAGTCTGAGGCTAAGGAAAGGCCATATGAGAGGGGTCACGAGCCGTGTGAAGGCTCATTCCCCGTGAGGGGTGTCCGTGGGTTGATCCATAAAGCGGGGCTAGGTGATGGACCATGATCAGAACCAAGTAAGGCTCCACGGACCACTTCACGATCCGTGTGATCCCTCACGGTCCGTGAAGTAGTCCAGAAACTCATGAGACCTCAAGGCTAGAACTCCGAGCTAAGTGATGCTCCACGGACCAGTGTACGGTCAATGTGTAGCTTCAGGGGCAGTGATGCCTATCCTGAAGTGATCTAGAAAGTTGTCCCAGATTTCAAGCCAAGGAGCGAACTAAGTGAAGTCACACAGTGGGTTTCACGGTCCATGAACCATTACACAGACCGTGTGGGTGCTTTCGTCAGAGACTATTTCAGTTAATTGCTCAGTTTCATTAATGGTTAATTGGTAATTTTAATTATTCCTAGGATCATTTTATCCTTTCTAAAGTCTCCTAAAACCCCTAAATTAAACCCTAATCCCATTTTATTCATTCAAGCCTTCAAATTCATCTTCCAATTCTCTCAATTTTCTCTTATTCACCATTGATGACCAAGTTTGAAGTTGGGGAAAATTTAATTCTTCATTAGAATCATCTCAATTTTCTTGTTAAATTCAAGGTATATGGGTTTGATTCATGGTTTCTCTTCCAACCATGAAGACCCAAAATCCTTTTCTAAATTTTTGATGAAATTATGATTTTTGTTTAAATGGGTATTTTAATTTAAGGATAATTTATTTCAATTAAATTGTGGGTTGTTATTATTTATGAATTTGAGATGAATTGATCCCTATTAGATGAATTACATTGATTTAAGATGGTACAAGTATGCATGTCCCCTTACTAATTAAATTATGCATGGGTAATGTTAAATTAAAGTTTAATTATTGATTTTACTATGAATTTCTCATGGATTATTCTTGATTTGGCTTTAAATTATGAATTCTAGTACCCATGTGGTTCTCATCATCAATCATGGCATTTGCATGCAAGTACAAGGATTTTCATGAAGTATTTGATGTGGGCTAAGTCCCAAAAATGTTTATGACTATGAGTTTGAACAAGTATGGGTTATGACAAGAATGTGATCACATAATGTCAATGATTTGGTTCTTTGAGAAACTATGGGTATTTTCACCAATATGATTTGATAAGTATGGAGCTACTCTTGTGCATGAAGTTTGACATGAAAGTGTATTTGGCTTTTTAGCCCAATGAAGATGATTATGAAATATGTTTAACGTTAGATCAAGTATGCATGAAAGTAAAGCAAATGATTTGTCCTTTAAGCCCAAGTGTGCATGATTTGAAGTTCAAGTGTCAAGATTCCATTTTAAAAGCATGTACATGTATACGTATTATTTTGGGATGACGACTTAGTACTGAGAAGGATTGGTGTAGTAAGTGGGCTATCCTTAAGGGTCCCACTCCTTTCCTGAAACTGTGTGCCAACATAGGTCATGCTATCAAAATAGAAAGCTCGTAAGAAATGCTACGATATGATATGATATGTTATGGAAATCCTTTTGAAATGAACGGGTCATAAGGAAGGTGGCCATCACACCGAAATGACCGGGTCGTAAGGTGTGGTGTAGATTACCTTTGTCAAGTAATGTTCTCTGATCCGATAGGAGGCCTCATTGGGCAAGTTCATGTTGTAGCTCACATGAGTTTGGATGTCGATTATGGTCACATCCCTTATACTATAAGCATTATGGCATTTCATGCAACATGGTTTCATGGCATATTGATATACTATCCTTTCCTATATTCGCCTTCTATGTATGTGCCCTTGTCATCTAGTTGGTTGTAGGCCCATGTTCATATGGATTTCATGTCCGCATACTTAGTGCATTATTATGTGCTAACCTATACTCTTTGTCCACATGTTCTAACTATGTAAGGACCGAAGACGATTTCCTTCCACCATTGGAAATCTAGCTACGATTTGGAGTATTGCTTGTGGTGAGCCCTATGTTCCAAGGGCAATATCTTATTTCATCTACCTATGTCTTTATTTATGTTCCTATACTTTATGACTTGAGGGTGAGCTCGGATTCTGTTGAGGCCCAGTATTATCCTATGTAGAGGCATTGTTGGACATATCGACTCTATTGAACGTTATGCTATGTGATAATTCTAATGTTATGGCTACTTATGTTAAGCTATGGTATCTTATGTTATGTTTCCAATTTCTATTATGCTATTATGATACGATTGGCTTGGGAATGTACCTATATGGAAAGTCCATAACCCTGCTTGCTCCTATAGCTTGAGTCATACTTACCCGCCCCTTAGAATGTAATTGTTATGTGCTATGTGATTCATGCTTTTCCCATTCCCAGCAACATCCCCATAGCTTGAGTCCAAAGCTCTGGAATCCCTTAGACTTATATGCTATTTGTTTATTATACGTGCTTCTGAAATGATGATGTGTGTGATGATGCTATGATGGCTTGATCCAGGACTTTCACGTTCTCCTTCGCAATGTCACATCTAGCCCCTACTCTTGGGTTGTGACACCTACGGCCATATGTGCACTTACAAGCCATAATTCACCCTCGTAAGTCTGACTGCAGGTCATTTTTCTGTCAAACATTTTTGTACTCAATACTCCTAAGTTGGGGGTCATTGCAGTTGTGCCACCTCTTGTTGAAGAAGGTGAGAAAGAAATGAAAGTGTAGTGAATGTCAATGTTGATGATGGCTTAGTTGCGCATGAAGGTGAGGCATTGACTGAAATGCCAGGGTATACAAATTTTATGAAAGAGTTGGTGACCAAGAAGTGAACCCTAGAGTGTGAAACCATTGAGGTGTCTCATAATTTCAGTGCTATCTTTACGAAAAACATAGTTGTTAAGAAAGAGAACCCTGGTGCATTCACAATTTCATGCACCATTGGAGCTTGCTAATTTAGCAAGGCGGTATGTGATTTAGGTGCAAGCATAAATCTCATGCCCTTATCTATATTTGAAGAGTTGGGGATGGAAAAACCTTCACTAATAATGATGCAATTTCTTATGATAGATTGGTCCATCAAAAGGTCTGTTGGAATTCTACCCGATATTTTTGTGAAGTTAGACAAATTCATACTACGAGCTTACTTTGTTATCTTGGATTATGAGGTAGATGTTGATGTGCCCATTAACTTAGTCAAACCATTATTACCTATATGAAAGGCCCGGTGGATATTGAGAGAGGAAATTTAAGGTTCATAGTGAATGAAGATAAGGTCGTGTTCAACATTTCTAGAACTCTAGAGCTGGCAAAACATATCCAACTCGTAATAGTGATAGACCGATCATGGGTTACTTAAGGATAGGAGGAACTATGTTGTGCCAGGACGTTAATAAAGGCACTACTTCTGAGGTAACCTAAGGTGAGTAGGTAAGCTTTTCTTTTGAATAATGGGTGTTGTTTTGTGAAGGTACGTGAAAAGGGAGAGATTAATGTGAAATGGTGGAAGGGATACATGATGGTTCAAATAGGTGGATTGTCAAATTAAGACAATGACCACCAATTTTACTACCTTTTGAGTCAGTTGATAACTCTTAGGATGCTATAAAATTAGGTGGTCAACATTATAATTTGGTGGATCGCCAAAGTGGATAAGGGATAGTCAGTTTTACCACGTTGGGTGACAAGAGCAAAGGTTTGAGTTGCTATTGCAAAAGGCGATCAATAAAACAATGGGCATGTTTCCAAATGTGTTACGCGGACTAGTTCACTATTGTTGATCCCTCGCACCTGACTAACCTATTAAAGGTTTTTCAAATACCTTGGCTTTTCACTCTTTATTTTCCCTCCTTTTCATGTCCCTTTCAAGCTAATTTCTCCTTTAGTATTTTCTCTGAATATTTTCTTTCGTGTGAAGAAGTTCATCAACAAAATCTTTTATAGAGTTCGTAGTGTTATTGCACCATTGTAGAGGTAGGTTCCTGGTCCTTTTCTTTACTATCTTGTGGAAGAATGATATTAAGATGAGGGCTTGATTAGGGTTTTATGAGCCTATTAATCATAGTTTGTGATTAAAATATTGTTGAAAATCATGTGGGTGGTGTGTGCTTGTGACTCTAGGACCCTACATTTCATGTATGCTCAGTTTATTTAGGTTTCTGATTCACATAAAAATCATGAAATTGAAGGTGCATTTAATGTGGGCTAGGCCTAGATTTGATACATTTGTTACCCAAAAGTTGAATGCTATTGTGTATTGTCTTAATTTTGACCTTGATCTCTTGATGGATAGCCTTAAGTTGAGATAATTTCATGCTCATGAGAATGCCTTGAATGAATATGTCTTCTTGTTGTGTTTATTGTTCTTGTGGGCTATGAGTGAAGCTGAGTAACCCCCAAACTCCTTTGAACGAAGTGAACTTGCCCTATTATAGATTAGGTAACATCATTTTTAAGGGTAACTATTGTAACGATGTGAATATAACAATAGATGAATGAGCATGTCTTAATGTTTGATAGTTTGCCACTATGAGATCTTATCACTATTGTTTTCCAAAATGATCGAACTTCGAATACATGGGGGTTGGTCTTGCTAGTCAATTTCAGCGATGGTCATTTTGACCACCAAAGTATCACATATACTCCTTTTTATGACTGACGATTGAGGTTGAGTTCTGTAACTTTTGGTAGTGATATTTTCCATCGATGAATCAATTTGACGTATTGCAGAATTTGCACCACCTTTGTTGAAAGATTCAGTGAATGAGTGTTTGAAAGTTGTGCAAAAATATAACGGTCTATTTGACCACCAAAATAGTTTAGCAGATCACCTAATATGTTGTGCTATCAAACAGACCTGTCCACATATAGTGATTTTCTTATGAATAACTTTTAGGCTTATGCATCCTATGTTTGATGCTCACGCCATGTTTTAAGATTATTTTGCAAGACTTACCCGATATTCCTGTTATTGAGGTTGGTCCTAGAATCTCGGGAAATAATTATAGCCCTCGTTCAGGCAGATTAAAGACCTCAGAGACCTAATAAAAAGGTGCAATGTAAAGGCAAAATAAAGGTGGTTGAACAATAGATGTCTGGAAATGACAAGGAATGGTCCTTACATGTGACCTATACCACTTTAGAGGATGAGAAAGACAGGTCTAAAACCCCAACACATAGTCCTACTTTAGAGCCAAGTCCCAAAAGGCACTGAAGTGAGGCTAGATCCAAATCTCTTCATTATCCTCTTCTTCAAACATCTCGAACAATCCAAGAGACAATAGCCCCAAGACATTTAAATGGGCTTAGAGCAGAGGGGCTTAGAATAATTCTTGAAGAGATGCGTCTGTCAACGAATGGGGTAGTTGATTGGTACCTCGAGGTTTTGGATACTCTTAAGTTCCATAATTTCTAGATGTTCACCAATCCTCAGGACCCATATGTTCCAAACATGGTCCAAGAATTTTATGAGTCTTATGGTAAGGGCATTCTAAAAAGAAAAAGTAGGGTGAAAGTTCTACTCGAACCTCTTGATGCAATGAAAGTTTGGTGTGTGCAAGTCCTGTGTAGTGAAACAAAGATAAAAGATATTCTAAGATGCACATGCAAATATAAAAATGATATTGATGATATGATGATGGTCTATACATTTGATGACATCAAGGCATCGTTATCCCCTCTGATTGGGATTCTAACTCCCTCTTGGCTAAATGAAGGAGCAATTATTGAGGAAAAAGAGATGAACATTCTAGCAATGTTTTTGTTTGGGTTTATCAGCAACAACCTAATGTTGTCGCAAAATGAGTTGATAATTTGGCATTCCAAAGCAGTATTGGTTGGGAGTGTTATGGATCACAGAAAATTGAACATTAGTGCAATTATCGCTCTAGAGATCCTTACTAGGATGAAACAAGTATAGACCTTGTTGTCATTCCCTAGCATCATCACAACCCTATGCAAGCAAGTTGGAGTTCATTGAAACAAAAAGACTTACGTGGAGGTTATGCCAACAGCATACATAGATATCTGGAGAATTGAGGGTGAGTTCTAAAGGATGAGGAGGATTGGGCAAGGAATAAGTCGGTAGATAAAACACTAGTAGTTGATATTGAGGGTCGTTAGCTTATTAATGCATGGTTTTTAAAAGGATGTCAATCCTCCATTTTGAAAGTCTTGCATGTATATATATGTATTCTCGTGGGATGAGGCTTAGCACCAAGGGATTGGAGTCGGGGTGGACTAGCTCCAAGGGTCCATACTCCTTTCCGTCAAACCATGCGCCTACATGGAATTTCTCCCTAGATGGGATAACTTGTTATGTTTCCTCTTGTTGAAGGGTGACTAGGGATCTACCTCGCAAGTAGTCCGAATCCAAGTAGTTACTCGCTCGGGTTCCCTCCGTTGTCGGTTGAGGTCACATCCCTGTTATAATATGATTCATCGGTTTCATTACATGCATCATGGCATGGTATATTGTTATTATATACTGATTGTTTGGCTATGTGTATTCCTTTCGTATCACTTTTCCCTTTGCCATCTTGCTTGGTCATACTATTATGTCATATGCATTGCATGCCCACATACTTAGTGCATATTATGTGCTAACTCATACTCTTTGTCTATATGTTCTAACCATGTAGGGATCGGTGATGACCTCTTTCTCCCGTTGGACGACGAGTGACATCTTGAAGCTATTTTCTTATGGTGAGCCCTTTTGTTCAAGGGCAATAGCTACTTATCATCTTTCTTGTATTATTTACTTTCCTTTCTTTATTACTTGAGGGTGAGCCCGGATTATGTCGAGGCCCCGCTCTATCGTATGTTGAGGCTATGTTGGACATGTAAACCTCTTGCACGTTGCATTATGTTTTGTTGATATATTATGACAATTGGGAATTGATTATCAATATGATGGTTCAATTATGCTTATGATTATGTATTGGTTTATGAATTTTGGGAATATGCGTATATGGAAAGTCCACTAACCCCATATGCCCCACAGCTTGAGTCCTACTTACCTTCCCCTTAGAAATACTTGTTATGTGCTATGTGATCCATGTTCATCTCATTCCCTGCAACATCCCCATAGGTTGATTCCAAAGCCCCATTCTCCTTAGAAATACGTTCTATGTGTTTACTTTTTTGCACTTCCTAACCGATGATGTGAGTAATGATGTTATAATGGCTTGATCGAGGACTTTCATGTTCTCTTTTGCCATGTCACACCTAGGCCCTACTTCTGGGTCGTGACAAAGATGGTATCAGAGCCGTTGGTTTATAAATGATCGTCGGAGTCTAACATGCCGCGTCGATTAGAGTCTTGTTCATGGATATGATGCGCACCATTCCTATGGACGAGAGGCTATGATGACGTTTTAGGAACTTGTTTTATTTCATTATTTCCCTATGTCGTGCTATGACTTATTACGATAACTTTCCCTAAACTCTTTGTATTCTTGTCGCTCTTTCAGAACATGCCTCTTAGAAGAGCTCCCTTCCCCCGTCAGGCTCCTGACTACGAGGAACAAGCCCCTCAGGCACCGGTAGATGAAAACGTGACCCATGCCGAGACTAGGAATATTGTGTCTATGTTGGCCCAAGCAGTGGCTAACCAAGCCCAGCCAGCTAATCCTATGAATGTTGGTACTCCAGCTTATAAGGTGAGGGATTTCACTCGAATGAACCCTCTGGAGTTCTTTGGCTTAATGGTGGACGAGGATGCTCAAGAGTTCATTGATAAACTAACTAAGGTGTTGACAATTATGTGTGTTAGTTCTGAGGAGAAGGATGAGTTGGCTGCATATCAATTGAAATATGTGGCACATGTATGGTATAATCAGTGGCTAGTGGAGAGGGTGGTTGATGTCAAGGTTGGTTGGGAAGAGTTCAAAATGGCCTTTCTTGACCAGTTCTTTCCTCTTGAGCGTAGAGAGGCCAAAATGACCGAGTTCATCAATCTCCGACAAGGTAGTATGATTGTGAGGGATTATTCTCTCAAATTTACTAATCTCTCCAAATATTCTCCAATACTTATATCCAACCCCCGGGCAAGAATGCACAAGTTTATTTTGGGTGTCTTAGATATAGTGGTGAAGGAATGTCGTACTACTATGCTTATTTGAGATATGGACATCTCAAGACTTATGACTTATACCAAAAAAATTGAGGGTGAAAAGATCAAGGAAAGGAGAGTGAGTGAAGCTAAGAGGGCCCGATGGTGGGTTCTCCAATTCCAAAGGTGGTGGTGGGTTTGGCCGATTTCTTCAAGGCAAAGGTTGAAATATGAGGGTTGCTAATCCAAAGGTGCCTCCTCCTAAGGCAAAGGTTGGGGGTGGTCCTCGAATTCCCAATGTGGTCAATGTGGTGGTAATCACATGGGTGAATATAGGAGAGTTACGAGTGTTTGTTATGGGTGTGGTAGTTTGGACCACAAGATCTCTAATTGTCCAAGGAATGTGAAGAAGGATCAAGTGGTTCCCAGCGATCAACAAAAACCAAAATCTCAAGTTGGTGGTGCTCTCAGAAAAACCAATTTTATGCTCTTCATGCCCGACAAAAGGTGGAGAAAGCTCTGGACATCATGACTGGTATGTTAAAAATCTTTGATTTTGATGCTTATACTTTACTTGATCCGGGTGTAAATTTATCTTTTGTGACTTCTCTGTTAGCTGTTAAATTTGGTTTGAGTCCCGAAATTCTAAGGGAACCTTATTTAGTGTATACTCCCATTGGTGAATCTATTAACGCCCGAAAAGTGTATCGTGGTTGTCTTGTCTCTGTGTTGCATAAATTGTTCCCCGGTGACCTTGTAGAACTTGAGATGTATGACTTTGATATTGTTCTAGGGATTGATTAGTTACATGCATCGTATGCCTCAGTTGATTATAGAACTAGGCAAGTTAAGTTCCAAGTTCCTAATGAACCCGTGTTGGAGTGGAAGGGTAGTGATTCTATGGTTAAGGGTCAGTTTATTTCCTACCTCAAATCCTGAAAGATGATTTGTAAGGGGTGCATTTATCACATTGGGCGGGTTAGAGATGTAGAGGGTGAGTAACCTAAGCTTTAATCTGTTCCTGTGGTTAATGAGTTTCCTGATATGTTTCCCAAGGACTTGCCCGATACTCCTCCTGATAGAGAAGTGGATTTCAATATAGACCTCATCTCGGATACTCAACCTATTTCTATCCCTCCTTACCATATGACCCCGACAGAATTGAAAGAATTGAAAGATAAGTTGAAAGATTTTCTAGAAAAGGGCTATATTAGGCTGAGCATTTCACCTTGGGGTGCTCCCCTGTTGTTTGTGAGGAAGAAGGATGGGTCTCTCGAAATGTGTATCGACTATTGGTAATTGAACAAGGTGACTGTTAAGAATAGGTACCCGTTTCCTAGAATTGATGATTTGTTCGACCAACTTCAAGGAGCTACTCATTTCTCTAAAATAGACCTTCACTCGGGCTATCATCAGTTGAAGGTGAGGGAGCATGACATCCTCAAGACGGCCTTTCAGACTCGTTATGGCCACTTTGAGTTTGTGGTGATGTCGTTTGGGTAGACCAATTCTCCAGCAGTGTTTATGGATCTTATGATTCAGGTGTTCAAACTGTTCCTTGATAATTTTGTGGTGGTCTTCATTGATGACATCATGGTTTACTCACGAAGTGTGTGAGAGCATATATATCGCTTGAGGATGGTTCTTTAAACCTTGAGAGAAAAGCAATTGTATGCAAAGTTTAGCAAGTGTGAATTTTTGTTGGGAGAAGTTTCTTTCCTTGGTATCGTGTGGTATCCGGCGATGGCATCAAGGTTGACCCTAAGAAAACTGAAGCGGTGAAGGATTGGCCTAGACCGTTAACTCCTTCGGACATTCGATTGAGAATTATGAGCCTCAATATTCTATTCATTCGGGATCTACCAAAATGCACGGAGATTTGAGGGAGTTGTATTGGTGGCATGGAATGAAGAAGGACATAGCCAAGTTCGTGTTGGAATGCCCTAATCACCAACAAGTAATAGTGGAACATCGAAGCCCCAGTGGCTTGACCTAAGATATAAAAATTCCTACTTGGAAGTAGGAAGATGTGAACATGGGATTTGTGGTTGGGTTACCCCATACTCGAAGGCACTTCGATTCTATATGCGTTATGGTTGATAGGATGACCAAGTTGACTCATTTCTTATTGGTTAAGACTACCTATAGTGTCGAGGAGTATGCCAAGGTGTATATTCAGGAATTGATGAGATTGCATGGTATACCAAGGTCTATTATATCAGATCGTGGTACTCAATTTACTTTTCATTTTTGGAAGTCTTTTCAAAAGGGACTTGGTACTAAGGTCAAGTTGAGCACCGTATTTTGTCCTTAAATCGATGGAGAAGCCGAAAGGACGATTCAAACCTTGGAGGACATGTTGAGGGCTTGTGTGTTGAATTCAAAGGAAGTTGGGATGATCATCTACCTCTCATTGAGTTTGCCTACAACAATAGTTTCTATGCTAGCACTGGTATGGCTCCATTTGAAGCTTTATATGGTAGGAGATGTAGATCTCTGGTAGGTTGGTTTGAAATAGGTGAGTTGGCCTGGTTAGACCCGAATTTGGTTGTTGAGGCCATTTAAAAGGTGAATTTGATTAGGGAGAGGTTGAAGATGGCCCAAAGTCGCTAAAAGTCTTATTCGGATGTTAGGAAGAGGGATCTCGAATTTTATGTTGGTGATTGGGTGTATGTGCAGGAGTCCCCCATGAAAGGCATCATGCGTTTTGGCAAAAAGGGCAAGTTGAGCCCTCGGTACGTTGGACCTTATGAGATTGTGAAGCGCATTGGCAATGTAGTTTATAGGTGGGATTTACCTTTGGACATGAGCTCCATTCATTCGTTGTTCCATTTGACTATGTTAAGGAAGTTGGTTGGTGACCCTAAGTCAATTACACCTTTGAAAGGTGTGACGGTTGAGGATAATTTGACTTATGAAGAGGCGTCGGTTGAAATCTATGATAGGCATGTGGAGCGGCTTCGCAACAAAGAGGTAGCTTCAGTCAAGGTGCTTTGGAGGAACCATGATGTGGAGAGTCAACGTGGGAAGCAGATTAGGACATGATGGAGCGATATCCCTATCTCTTCCAATCTACTCAATCCTAAGTTACTAGGTTCTATCCTTTTATGGTCCTAATTTATTAAATTCTTCAGCTTCATGACATTGCATGGATACATAAGCACAAAAATTATTTAAATGATGTTTTGACATGAGTTTTGAATGACTTTTAAAATGATGAATGATTCATTATGATTTGTGGTTAAAAATGTCTCTTGTTCGATTGGTGTCCTTAAGCCGTAGTTTTAGTCCATTCGAGGACGAATGTTCCCAAGGGGGAGATGATGTAACGACCCAAAAAATTTTGAATTTCGTAATGTTTGGTCAAAGTTAGTGCTGAACTTGTCATGGTTGAGGTTTGGTAGTCCTGGGTTGTATTTAAATGGCCGAATTCAAAATAATGGTTTTGGTGGAAGATTGTAAGATAGGTTAGACAATATGGATTTTGAAAAGCCATATATCTTGGTATGATATGAACTGTCTGGGATATTATATATCAAATCGAAGTTCTTTGAGTTTTCTTCGTAATTCAACTGGTCTCACTTTATTTAGAGTTCGGATGTGGAAGTTATGGCCCTTGCAGTGAGACTGCCCATTTTCAGAAGTACGCCGAAAGAGGATTCGGGATGGAGATAAAGTGAGGGACCACGGACCGTTTGGTCGTTCACGTCCGTGGTGTGTCCCGTGAGCCGATCTAGTGAGCTCCCCTGGAGCTTGGACCAGACCCTGGACCAAGTGGAACTCTACTGACCACTTTACGGTCATTGAGGGTCTCCCGTGAAGCGATCTAGAGAGTTTATCAAGGATCGGGGATAGACTCCGGACAAAGTGATGCCCCATGGACTAGTACATGGTTCGTGTGCAGCTACACGGTCCATGATTCCACTCATGAGTTGGTCTAGAAAGTCCCCCAAGAGTTCAAGCCGAAGTTGAGAGCAAGTGAACCTGTAGATGGCCACTGGGTGGCCTCTATGAGGCCCTATTTTTTGTGATCTAGTCCATTTCATTAATGGTTAATTCGTAATTGGGTTTAATCCTATGTTCCTTTTAGCCTTTCTAAGGTCTCCTAACACTCCTAAATCAAACCCAAATCCCCTCTAATTCATTCTATCACTCCTCAAGCCTCGCCAAAATTCTCTCAATCCTCTTGACCTTCATTGATGAAAGCTTGAAGAAATTTGGGGAAAATCATCTTTCTTTCAAAATCATCCAATTTCCTTGGCTAATGTCAAGGTATGTGGGATTGATTCATGGATTCCCTTTCATCCATGAAGACCCAAGAACCATTCTCTTTAAATTATGAATTTAGGATTTCATTAATCATTGGTTCTTTGAATATTGACATTTTCAATTAAATTGAGTTGTGGGTTGTAGAAATTAGGTGTTTTAAAGTTGATTTAAGCTTGAATTTCATGAAGTGCATTGGAACTCTTGAAGGTCTAATGTGCATGTCCATTTGATGGTTTAATATGCATGGGTAAATTGCATTATGATTTGAATTGGGACTTTCTCATGAAGTATGTTGAATTATATATTGAATTATGGTTTAAGGTTTGAAACTCCATTACCCATGCACTTGATTCCTCATTCATGGCATATGCATTGAAGTATGGTTATGATGAAATTCTTGTTAAGGGCATGGCCCTCTTGTTATGATATGATATGTTAAGACTTGTGATCATATAGTCTCTTGTTACAGCTCTTTGAGCATTTTAGGTGCGCACCATTTTGATATGTTATGAAGGCTTGATATGATAAGCTATGTAGATGAGCTACTCCTATTCCATGGATATGGAAATGGTTTTGGAAATTCTTGTTGGCTTTTGAGCCTAAGTATGGTTATGGATTTGATAATGATGAGGTTAGCTTAATGATGCATGGTTTTGAAAAGGTTGTCAACCCTCCGTTTTGAAAGGCTTGCATATAAATATATGTATTCCCGTGGGATGAGGATTAGCACCGAGTGATTGGAGTCGGGGTGGACTAGCTTCAAGGGTCCATACTCCTTTCCGTCAAAACATGTGCTAACATGGGATTTCTCCCTAGATGGGATGACTTGTTATGTTTCCCCTTGTTGAAGGGTGACTAGGGATCTACCGGACAAGTAGTTCGAATCAAAGTAGTAGCTCGCTCGGGTTCCCTACATTGTCGGTTGAGGTCATATCCCCACTATAATATGATTCATAGGTTTCATTACATGCATCATGGGATGGCATATTATTATGACATACTCATCGTTTGGCTATGTGCATTCCTTTCGTATCACTTTTCCCTTTGCCATCTTTCTTGGTCATACTATTATGTCATATGCATTGCATGCCCACATACTTAGTGCATATTATGTGGAAACCCATACTCTTTGTCTATATGTTCTAACCATGTAGGGATCGGTGACGACCTCTTTCTCCCGTTGGACGACGAGTGACATCTTGAAGCTATTTTCTTATGGTGAGCCCTTTTGTTCAAGGGCAATAGCTACTTATCATCTTCCTTGTATTATTTACTTTCCTTTCTTTATTACTTGAGGGTGAGCCCAGATTATGTCGAGGTCCCGCTCTATCATATGTAGAGGCTATGTTGGACATGCAACACTCTTGCACGTTGCATTATGTTTTGTTGATATATTATGACAATTGGGACTTGATTATGAATATGATGGTCCAATTATGCTTATGATTATGTATTGGTTTATGAATTTTTGGAATGTGCTTATATGGAAAGTCCACTAACCCCATATGCCCCATAGCTTGAGTCCTACTTACCTGCCCCTTAGAAATACTTGTTATGTGCTATGTGATCCATGTTCATCCCATTCCCTGAAACATCCCCATAGCTTGAGTCCAAAGCCCCGTTCTCCTTTGAAATACGTGCTATGTGTTTACTTTTCTGCGCTTTCGAACCTATGATGTGAGTAATGATGCTATGATGGCTTAATTGAGGACTTTCGGGTTTTCCTTTGTCATGTCACACCTGGGCTCTACTTTCGGGTCGTGAAAAGTTTGAAGAGATATTATGGGTAAGCGGGTTTAATATTATTTTGATCATTTTCCTTTACTTTTATCTTTCATTCAACTTAAGTTTCTTGATTTTCAACGTCCAAAATTGCTATGATTTCTAAACTTTGAATGTTGATTTCTCGCTCGTTGTAAACTCATTTTTATTGGAATTTTCACCCCATAAACTCCATCTTTTGCATAGAACTCAATTTAAAGCCAATTTCCAGATCTGAGACTTTTGAAATTTTGCCCTAAAATTGACCATTTCGCCCCTAAGTCTAAACCATGCTAATATGGGTATCAAAATGTTCCTCTTGATGTGTAGTATTTTATTTTGATAGTAATTGTTTAATTTGAGGATCATTTGGAGGGTTGAGTTGATTGAAAGCTTGTCCAAGTGCAGTTTCGGCATTGAGGTAGGTTTGGCTAACCTTTTTGGGGCTAGACTTGAGTTATTGAGTATGTTATGTGATAATTAAAGATGTATATTGACTCAGGAGTAAATGGTTTGATATGTTTGTATGGTGATGGATATGTGGATCCAGTTATGCCCAAATTAAAGTAGGTTGTGGTTGCATTGATAAATTCAGTTGAATACTTGAGATATGAGGCAATTTGAACATTTCCATGATATTGTGTGATTTGTTATACTCTTGGAAGAATTTTGTGAAAACCTGGTGTTAGCCATGACCTATTTTTGGATTTAAGAGCATATTTGAAGACTTGGGGAGTCTAGGTTCGTGGGAATTGATCATTATGAGAAAGAGATGTATATTGTCGATGGACTTGTGGTAATAGTTGATGGACTTGACCTAGACTTTGTGATGCTATGACCATTTTCCCTATTTTTGTTACTTATGATCCATCTCGTATCTTACTCTATTATTGCATTGGTATGCATATATCTTACTATATTGTAGCATTTGTATGCACATATTTCACTCTATTGTTACATTGGTATGCAGAAATCTTACTCCATTGATGCATTGTTATGCACATATCTTACTCTATTATTGCATTAGTATGCACGTATTTACTCTATTGTTTCATTGGCATGAACCTATTTACTCTATTGTTGCATTGGTATGCATAAATCCTACTCTATTATTTTATTGGTATGCTTATATTTCACTCGATTGTTGCATTGGTATGAACATATCTTAATCTATTGATGCATTGGTATGCATACATTGGAATGCACACTCCATACTTATATATGTTGTCATGCTCACATTATATGTTTTACCAATACTATTTGAAGCCTATGACGTCTAAAAAAATTGATCTAATGGCCTACGATGCCCTGACTTTTTATAGTACATGGCATGCGATGCCCCAGGTTTTATCTAGTAGCTTTAGCTCAATACATGTGTACAATGGCCCTACAATGGGGATTTCAGCTCCTTCATAGCCTATGACGCCATTTCATTCATACACTTTATATATATTACATCATGGACTATTCTCTATAGCTATCATCATTCTGGTCTTGTGAGAAGATATATATATAAGGGTTATTGTTCATACTTTATTGGATACTAACCTTTTGATAAAGGTGTAGGATTTTTCGTTACTGCATACTTATTTGATTTCTCTTACCCAGTTAGTTGAAACTACTAGGTACATTTCGGTGTACTCACCCCTACTTTGTTTTCTCCCCACAGATTGATCATAGGGTTCAGGACTGGGTAGTTGATCATTCTATCTAAGATTTGTTATTACCATTCAGATCTCAGCAGTGAGGGTCAGACTTCGAGTCGTCGTAGATCTTTGGGTTCTCTTTTTATTTCTTTTCTCTTATACTATGTATCAAAAATCATGAGGTTGTTTTGTATTTTCTTTTAAGATAATTTTATTTACTCTTCACTACCATTTTAGATGCTCTATTACTCATGACTCAATTTTGGGATATTTGATGCTATGTTGTGTTGGTTTCCACTTTATTTATTTTTCTTTAGTCGTGACCTAATTTAGGTCGTGATATGTTTTGTATCAGAGCTATAGGTTTTTTGGGCTCATAAGTCAAGGGCATGGTGTCTAGTAGGGTCTCGTGGATTGGTGTATAGACGTCCACACTAATCTTAGGGAAGCTACAAGACACTTGATAGGAAAAACTTTCATGTCTTTCTTCTGATTTGTGTATTTCTTTATATTACCCACTTTGAAAGTGTCTAATCTACTCCTTCTACACAGATATCGATTAATAGATCATGATGATCTATGGGAGAGCCTAAGTATATTTATGTGGCTCCTACGTTTGGTTGATGCAGAGTCCAAGATAGGGCTAGGGATGGAGGACTTGCTAAAGAGGCAGCTCCATTTATAGGGCAGCGAAGGTCAGCTTTTCTGGAGTCTACATATTAGCCAGAGAGGCCTACGAATTCTATTCCTCCACCCTTAGATCTAGCCCTTACACCCTCAGTTCAAGAGTTGCTATTGAGGTTATTGGGTAAATTTGATGGAGCTCTTCCAGCCCCAGCTACTGTTGAGGTACAAGTTTCTACAACAGCGGTTGATCCTGTTATAGCCCTAGTAGGTCCTCTTATGGAAGTTGTGACTCCAGTTTAGACACCTCAACCTAGGGCAGGTGCAAAATTTGAAAGTGTGGTTGTTTCTTCATCCATTGCACTACCCTTTTTATGGTGCCACCTATTTCTTCCAGCCCAGCCATGTCCATAGGTGAGTAGAAGTGTTTTGAGAGGTTTGTTTGTCTAGCTCCTCCGAGATTTGACGGTACCCTTTGTGATAGAGCTTATGATTTCTTGTTAGAGTATCAAGATCGACTATGTAAATTTGCTATCTTGGAGTCGCATAGAGTTGCTTATACTACTTATCATCTTACCAGCCTCGCCAAGGAGTGGTGGAGGTTAGTTGTGGCTCGTTAACCTATTGGATCTCAGTCTATGGCTTGGGCATAGTTTATAGTGATATTTTTGGAAAGGTTCATGCCATACAGTCTTTGATACAAATGTTGTGACGAGTTTGATAGGCTTCAGCAGGGTTCTATGAAAGTGTTAGACTATGAGGACAAATTTCATACATTGTCAACATCTGCCTTGTCTAGCATTCTTATAGAGTTTGAGAGGATTTGGTGCTTCACCGAGGGATTAACAGGGTACCTTCAGGAGGCTACAACTTCTTTGGTATTAACTAGAGGCACATTTCAGAGTGTAGTTGATCACATTCGTATGATAGAGCACATTCAACATAGTAAGTTGGTTGAAATAGGTTCTTCCATCATGGACAGTATAGTGGGCACCGACCACGAGATTGAGAGTTTAAGAGGCAGAGCCATCAAGGTTATGAAGTTCAGGAAGCTCTTTCGGCATTGAACAGTATGGACAGGTCTACACATACTCAGATAGACCATGGTAGCTCTCTTGGTACAGCCAAACGTGGTGGTTTATCAAGCCAGTCATCCCAGATATTGTAGACCATGGCTTGCTATAATTGTGAGGAGATCGAGCACTTGTCCCATCATTACCCTCATCGTGCAACTTCTACTAAGGCTTCAGGGTCTTAGTCAACCCATCTAGCCCCAACACCATCAGGTAAAGACATCTCTCAGGATATGCAAAGAAGTACTAGAAGAGGATGTGGCACTGTGAGAGGTAAAACCCATGGAAGCCCACAGGCTAGTAGGGGTTGTAGAGTTTGTTATGTTGTTCTGGACATAGCTGAGGCAAAGGCTTCTGATAAAGTTATCACAGGTATAGTTCCAGTATGCCATATGGTTCCAATAGAGGACGTAGTGTCACGACCCGGATAGGGGCCCTAGATGTGACATGGCGAAAGAGGACCTGAAGACCCTCGATCAAGCCATCATAGAATCATTACACTCATCATCGATTCGAAAATGTGGAAGCTAAAACATATAGCACATAAGCTCTAAGGATTTAAGGACTTGGGACTCAAGCTATGGGGATAATACGGGAAAGGGAGAAGCCTATTTACATATAGCACATAGTCATACACCATACATAATATTTAAACCATTATCATAACATGAGGACATAACCATGAGACATGTCAAAGATCCCATCATACAAGCTAAACGTAAAAGAGTAAAGATTTGTCCAAACATGCCTCTACATAAAAGAGCGGGGCCTCGACAAGCTTTGAGGCTCACCTTCAAGTCTAGAAAGTAAATACATAGAAATAAAAGGTAGATAGATGGTGGCTATTGTCCTTGAACAATAGGGCTCACCACTAACAAGTCCTCAATATAGAATCAAGCGTCGTCCGGGAGAATGTAATAATCGCCCTCGTACCCTACATGGTTAGAACATGTAGAAAAGAATATGGGTTAGAACAATTAAGCACTAAATATGCGGGCATGCAATGCACATGACAAGTATAATATGACCAAGCAACATGTCAAGGGGACAAGCGATACGAAAGGAGTGCACGTAGACAAAGAGTTATATAAAAATATGTTATGCCATGATGCATGATATGTAATCCTATGATCATATATATATATATAGCGGGGATGTACCTCAACCAAAAAAGACAAAAAGATCTGGACGAGCCAATACCCAAACCCGGTACTATTTGCCAAATAGTACCCTAACACCCTTAAACAAGGGGATACAAAATAGATCAATCCCTATTTAGGGAGAACCCATGGT
>JBCEWC010002927.1:0-32201 GCA_038996855.1 Solanum aculeatissimum | reverse complement strand
TTGGATCTTTGAAATATCTTTGGAAGCATTTGATTCTATTCAAAGAAATCTCTTTATCTTCATTAGGAGCAAGTCTTCTTATCCCATTACTTTCACCTTGAAGCCACGATTCATTGTAGTATATGGGAACCAAGGAATGTCCCATACAATGTAATGGGGTATTACTCTTATTCCACCTAGCCACAAGAATTTCTTGAATTTTATAAAAAAAAATTGATTGGCCATTTATCAGATCTTTTCCCTCATGCTCAAACACTATCACCTTCACCTTTTCAATCATCGTATCCTGTCATAAATAAGGTGCAATTGTGGGCAATCAAGGTCGGCTCTTCTAAGCATAGATACTATTGGTTCCGTACATTTTAAAAAATATTCAACTCTATCCCACCATTCATCATCCATCACAAGAGATTTTATTTCACGTGCCTTTGCCTCAAGTACTTTATCTCCCTTGTAATTCTTCCATTCGTCATCCATTACCATTTTTTCCAATGACGATTTCACTTTATGGATACGAGAAGTCATGACAATATGAGAAACAAATCTTGTTTCGACAACTTTTAATAAAGATAGTTCCGAATGCTTTTGAAAAATGGCATGAGCCATGTCATGATTCACCACAAAATTTTTTAAACTACTCACTTCACCAATTAATTTTAATATCCATTCACAACTTGAGAAGTGAGGTGATTTCTACGAAGGTTGACACATGCTTTTCAAAGCAAGATTTAAACAATGCACAACACACGGTGTCCAAAATATGTGTGAAATTTTTTATTTCAATAATTGAACTGGCAAGTTTCATATTTTTGGCATTATCGGTGATAACTTGAACTACATTTTCTGGACCAACATTTTCTATGGCTTCAACAAACAACCTAACAACATACTCTCCATCTTTGACAATTCTACTAGAATTAATCAATTTTAAGAATATTGGTCCACCACTAGATGCTCCCATTATGTTTATTAATGGTCACCTTTTAATATCCAACCATCCATCCGAACAAATCGATAATCTTTTTCTTTTCACGTATCTCTAATAGGTTGTAGTTTTCTATTTATATTAGCTTTTTCTTGTGCCAAAAGAGTAGTTCTTAACCTATTATAAGTTGGTGGAACATAGCCCGGTATATGATTTTTCGCCAAAACCTCAGAATATTTTTTAAAGTAAGGAGAAGTAGCAAGATTAAACGATAAACCTGATGGAGCCACCAACTTATCGACAGTATTTCTGTTGGCAACACCAAAAGATTTCTCCAATGCTCCACTAGTGGAACCTTTTCTCTTTTTCGATTGTAATAAATCCGAACCTTCCGGTAGAGATACATAATCTAACTTTTTCCTTGCATCTAGTTGCATTCTTAATTTTTTCTTTTCAGCTTCTTCGTTCTCCATCTTCAATGTTGCACATACTTCATGGCTTATTTCTTTACATATTGCAACTCCTTGACCGAAAAGCTTTAGAAGATGCGCTTTAACTTTAGAGTATGAACCCATAACTTTTTTATTGCAGAAGTTATATGACCATATTCTATTTCCACCACCATTAAGAGCAACCATGAGAACATTAACATGGTTCCATAAAGGCTTGTCATCAAAATTAGATCCAACATGTTCAGAAGATGCAAGTCGTTGCGATGGATGTGTGGTCATACTAGGAAAGATAAGATTATGAATGAGACTATTCGGGAGAAGCTAGAGGTGGCCCCTGTGGATGATAAGACGAGGGAGGCGAGACTACGATGGTTTGGGCATGTGCAGAGAAGAAGTACCGATGCTCCTGTTAGAAGGTTCGAGAGGTTGGATTTAGGAGTTACACGAAGGAATAGAGGTAGACCGAAGAAATATTGGAGGGAGGTGATCAGACAAGACATGGCGAAACTTGATCTCACCGAGTACATGACCTTAGATAGAAGAGTAGAGGTCGCGAATTAGAGTAGCAGGTTAATAGGTTAGTAGGATTAGGTTGATGTCTGGACTTGGGGTATAGTAGGGTAGTAGGATTAGTCGTGTTTTTATATCCTGTGTTGTCATTATTCATCATATATATGTTGATTTCTTATTGTATTTACACACTATCATGCTTTTTGTTATTAGGTGTTCCGATTTCCTTTTCTTTTCCTTTCTTTTTTTCATATCTAGTTTATTCTGCTTATGAGTTTTTGAGATGAGGGTTTCTAGGAAACAACCTCTCTACCTTTGAGGTAGTGGTAAGGTCTACTTACATTCTACCCTTCCTAAACCCCGCTTGTGGGATTTCATTGGGTATGTTGTTGTTGTATCCATTGTTGATGATACCACGAAAGAGTTGAGAGCTTTTGTGTGTTTTGGTTTAAGGAAGATGAAGAACACGGTTGGTTTCTTGATTTTGGGGGAAGTTTTTACTTTGTAGAGAAAGTTGGTGTAGAAATGACTTGTGTTTGTGTATGAAATGACTATTGACTAGTATTTGACTTCTAAAATGTAAAAAATATCATTAGGATGCTTTGGCTACTACATGTCTACATCCATCTATTTGCATGATAAAAAACATAAAGTTACTTTTATGATAATTAACATGTAATTTCTTTATTGGTCATTTTAATTTGAACTTTTATGTTTAATAAAAATATAATTTTCTCCTAATTTATGTGGCACAATTTTAATTTTGAGATTTAAATAATTTAATTTTGATCATAAATTTAGGTATGAAAGTCAAAATTCAAAATCATATTACTTTAATTACATATAATGGTGTATATATATTGCCATCAATTAAATTGGTTAAGTAACATGCTTCGATAAATTCTGAACATTTTGGGCTCTCAAACACCGTTCCCAATAACACTCTCTCTCCTATTAAGTAGGAGAGAGAGACCCCTCTTTCCGGTGGGTCGCCAGGAAATTTGATCCCAAACCCACCATTTCACTATCCCAATCAGCTAACTCCTTACGAGGTAGCCTTTTTTTCTTCCCCTCTTCTTAGACATCATCAATGGATAACACCATTTATTTTGCGATCGGGTTTAAGTCATTTGATATAGAAAGAATCTCGGGTACTTCTGACATCTGGTACGAATGGACGGAGAGAAGCAGGAACACAATTACTAGGGCAAGGTTCAACAAGGGGTCCATGGCATGGATAGCTAGAGTTCTAAAGGAAGCCTCCCTCACAAAAGGCAACTCAGTGCGCAGGTGGAGAAAGGTAGATGCTATATCTGAAATTTACTATGCTCGGAACTACAAGTACGGTCGTTACATTAGCTTGATAAGTGTAAGGGGGAGAAGACGATCAATTCTTATAATTCCTGAACTTACCTTCTACTCAGGATGGGCAGACATTGCAGAAAAAGTGACAAGGTTTATAAACTCCCACGAGCCAGCTAGTAACTCAGAGACCATCAAAACCATTGACGAGAACATCTCCTTCACTGAGATTGTCAGATGACCCAAATGGGAGAACAAAGTAGGGAAGAAAACTGTAGCAGAACCAGCAGACCAGATAGAAGGAGGCATCTTCATCAAAGAACCCCTATGCCATCATAGCGAAGTCCTCAGGAGAAGCTTGTTGGAGAAATTTAGAGAAGAAACGACATTGTCAGAAGTCAGGAAATGGTCCCACTACACCTGGAAACAAGCCTATGGTATGAGCGTATACGAGATGGGAAACAATCTGTTTCTTTTCGAATGTAGCTCCATGCAACAAGCAGAACATATCATGGAAGGGAGATGGGAGTGGAGGAAGACTCCGGTTTGCCTAAATTGGTGGAACCCTCTGGTCAATACCATTAAGGCGACGGATATAATAGATTCGACTTGGGTCAGAATCATAGGCCTACCTCTGCACCTCTGGTCACAAACAACTTTCAAGGCCATTGGAGACCGATGTGGCGGGTGGCTCGAAACAAAAGAAGAAACCACCCTCCGGAATCATCTCAAATGGGCAAGGATAAGGGTTAATGGTGACGGAAAAGATATTTCGAAGGAGATTGGGATTGAAAACGGCGAAGTCCTCTTCATGATGCAACTCTGGGTCGAGTTGCCGGCGAAAGCCATTACCGGAGAAGGCGAAAGAGACGCGACAGTTCTCTCTGTTCAAAAGGCTCTTGACAACGACCCGCTGGTCAAAGGACAACCTGACATGATGGTGACCTCTCATTCGGCACATGAAACTTCACGTGCCATGGCAGAAAAAGGTGGAGAGAAAATTTGGGTTAATGGGGTCGGATTCAGCTCTTTGGACCCAAATAATCCTAAATATTATTTGGGCCGCAGCCCAATTTCTTTCGAAGCCCACTCCTCAGGCTTGGAGGATTCTTTCAATAAAAAGTCATGTGACAAGCACATGACCCCTGTTGAGGGCTTTGAAGAAATAAGAACCCTTGCTGAGAAATTCCTCTCGGCTCTTAAAAATTGGGAGGGAAAAACTAAGGCGACAAAAGAGTCATTTGCAGTTGTTGAAGATGTGGTGCCAATCGCAGGAGAAAGTCTTCATGCACAGGAACAACCAAAAGATAAGAGGAATTGACAACAATCAAAGAAGGAGACTGAGGCAAAGGAAGCAGATCTTCAAATTCTGCAAGTGCTTCAACCCGACCCAGTTAACATACAAGATCCAGCGGATGATGAGATGCTGGAAACTGAGGCACCCAACTAGCTGAACTCCCACATCCTGGAGTTAAGTAACACCTACGGCGTAGCTTTCGAAGGATTTGAGAGAGAAACTCTAGAACTCCTCGTGAGAATCAACGACAGGAAGTCGGTTTTGTACAAGAAAAAGCAGAAGAGTACCAACCCCGAAAAGCAGGGGCATAGGCAAAAATGAGTTGAAAAATCTCCAATCTAGCCTTAACAAGGAAGTGGAAGGCACAAGAAGCAGGGGGAAGAATCTACTTCTAACTTTTAAATGAAGATCAAAGTTGTGTCATGGAACGTCAGGGGTCTCAATAATGGGAATTCAAAAATTCTTGTCAAAAGTTGTCTTCAAAAATGGAAGGCTGATGTAGTTTGCCTGCAGGAAACTAAAATTAGTAAGGAAGCAGAGAAGGTGTCACTTAACATTTGGCCCAACAGATGGATAGGTTGTGGCTCCAAAGACGCAGATGGCAGTAAAGGGGGTATCCTGTTGATGTGGGACAACAGACTATGGAGAGGCACCAAGGTAGAGGAAGGCTACTACTCAATTACATATAAATTTGAAGCACTACAGGACTCTTTTAGCTGGTTTTTTTACTGGTGTCTACGCACCACACACCAGGAAAGACAAGCTTGAATGTTGGGAGGAGCTGGCTGCAATGAGGGAACTCTGTGAAGGACCATGGGTGGTAGGGGGAGATTTTAACACAATCAGGAGAATGGGGGAGAGAAGGGGATGCTTTAGAACCACTAATACCATGGCTGATTTTTCTAGATGGATTGAAGATCTAGAATTACATGACCCCAATCTGAGTGGGGGCAAGTATACTTAGGTGAGGGGTGCATCTCATTCGAACAATGCTAGGCTGGACAGATTCCTATTTTCAGCAGAGTGGGAGGAAAGCTTCAAGAAGATCACACAAAGAATCCTTCCCAGAGTAACCTCAGACCACAACCCCTTAATTTTGGAGTGTGGAGACTGGGACAAAAGAAGTTCCTACTTCAAATTTGAGAACTGGTGGCTCAAAACTAGGGGCTTCAAGGAGATGATTGAGAAATGGTGGAATGGTTTCAAAGTTGAAGGTTGCTCAGATTTCAAACTATGCACCAAGCTGAGGCTGTTAAAACAAAATCTTAAGACTTGGAGCAGAGAAACTATTTCTGAATTAGCCACCAGAAAAAGTAAGCTGATGGAAGAGTTAGCTGAACTAGACAAAGTACAGGAAGTGAGAGTGCTTGCAGATGAAGAAATGATGGTCAGGGCAACAATCGTAGTGGAACTTGAAACATTGGCAAAGCAAGAGGAGGAGAAGTGGAGGCAAAAATCTAGAGCTCTTTGGTTGAAAGAAGGGGACAGGAATACCAAATTCTTCTGGAGGTTGGCTACAACTCACAGAAGATACAACACAATTGACAGACTGGTCGTAGAGGGGGAGGAAATCCAACAGCCTGAGGATATAAAGAATGCTTTGTTAGAATTTTATTCTAACCTATATTTTGAGAATGAGGCATGGAGACCCCCTTTTGTTTTAAGAGGCTGCCCTACAGTGACCAATGAGGATAATGAATGGCTACAAAGACCCTTTACAGAGACAGAGGTGTTGCAAGTTATCCAACAATGTGACGGGGACAAAGCTCCTGGCCTTGATGGGTCCACCTTGTAATTCTACAAGGCCTGCTGGGAGATTTTGAAAGAGGATCTGATGCTAACAATACACAACTTCCACCACAAGGGAGTTTTTGAAAAAGCTTTCAATGCCACCTTTGTGGCACTGATCCCCAAGAAACCAGGAGCTGACCAAGTTAAGGATTTCAGACCTATCAGTTTAATTGGAGGGGTCTACAAGATCATCTCTAAGCTTTTAACTGACAGGTTGAAATCAGTCATAGGGAAGCTTGTAGATGAACACCAAATGGCTTTCTTGCAAGGGAGACAAATTCTGGACGCATCTTTGTTAGCCAATGAATTGGTAGATTCAAGATCTAAGCAGAAGAAACCAGGGGTCCTATGCAAATTGGATATTGAGAAGGCCTTTGACCATGTCAATTGGAATTTCCTTCTTAAAATTCTAAAAGACATGGGATTTGGCAGTAGATGGATCAAATGGATCAACATCTGCATTTCCAGTGTAAGGTTTTCCCTCATAATAAATGGAGACACAGAAGGTTTCTTCCAGTCTCATAGGGGACTCAGGCAAGGAGACCCCTTGTCACCTTTCCTATTCCTCCTAGTAATGGAGGGTCTGAACCATATGCTCAGGGTAGCAAAGGCAAACAGGTGGGTGAGAGGTTTTAGTGCTCAGTCTGGCAGAGGTGAAGATGTTGAAATATCTCACCTGTTATATGCGGACGATGCCTTAATTTTTTGTGATGCAGAGCCTTCTCAGTTGAGACATCTAAGAGCCATTCTAACAATTTATGAAGGAGTCTCAGGGCTACATGTAAATTGGGCAAAGAGCCACATCATTCCCATTAACCAAGCTGGGAATTTGCAGGAGTTAGCTGATGTTTTGGGCTGCCAGCTGGACTCCCTCCCTACTAAATACTTGGGGCTCCCTCTGGGAGCTAAAAACAAAGAACTAGAGGCATGGAGTGGAGTGCTAGAAAGATGTGAGAAGAAACTTTCCAGATGGAAGAGTCAATACCTTTCTTTAGGAGGCAGATTGACTCTCACCAAATCAGTGCTTGATGGTTTGCCAACATACATGATGAGTCTCTTCCCTATTCCCAAAAGCATTGAAAAAAAATTCAACAAGATGAGGAGATCCTTCCTTTGGCAAGGAAATAAGGAGAGGAAAGGATACAACCTAGTGAAATGGGAGATCCTGACTCTCAACATTTAGCGGGGGGGTCTCAATTTGAGAAACCTTAGCAAACAGAACAACTCACTTCTACAGAAATGGCTTTGGAAGTTCTGCACTTCGAAAGGCCCTTGTGGAGAAGATTTATAGAAGGGAAGTATGACTTACTAACTCAATGGACAACCAAGGAAGCTATGGGCACTTTCAGCAGCAGTGTTTGGACAACCATAAGGAGATTTTGGTCCATTTTCAACAAGAATATCTCAATTATTGTGGGGAATGGCCTGAAAACTGATTTTTGGAACGAGTAGTGGCTGGGAAGAAGGCAACCTCAGAGACTCCTTTCCTCAACTATATGATCTGAGCATGCAAAGGGAGGCAAATGTTGCTCAGTTCTGGAGTCCACAGGGCTGGGATCTAGTTTTCAGAAGAAACCTAAATGATTGGGAGATTGATGAGTTTGCTAGACTACTGGAAGCACTCCACTCACACCCTCCCTTATCTATGATGCCTGACGGAGTGAAATGGAAAAATCATACCAAGGGAGTGTTCACAGTGAAGTCTAGCTACTGGAAGCTTAACACTTTGCAGACACAGGCTGACATCTGGCCACATGGAAGACAAAGAGCCCCCCAAAGGTAGCCTGCTTCGCTTGGTTAGTGTGCAGAAAGGCATGCTTAACACATGAAGTCCTTCAAAAAATAGGCTGGCAGATTAGCTCAAGGTGTGTCATGTGTGAGCATGAAGCTGAAGCAAACGACCACCTGTTCCTCCACTGCAAAACAGCTATGAGCCTATGGAATATGTTTCTGGCAATTCTAGGAGTCAAATGGGTGATACCTGGTACAACAAAAGAGCTTCTAAACAGCTGAAAAGGGATCGGGAACAGGAGAAAAGTTGGCCAATGGTGGAAAACTATCCCTGCTTGTATATGGTGGACTATATGGAAAGAAAGGAACTCAAGATGTTTTGAGGGACAAAAATCTACTGTGTAGAGAATTAGAATGAATTGTTCAAGTCTTTTGTTCTTTTGGTGTAAAGGTAGTTTGTTAGGGGAGATAGTAGATTTAATAGATTTCATAGGAAACTTGTAATGTAACCCTGTGTGGGATGTAAGTTTCCAGTTCATCATCAGTTAGATGATGAATCTTTTGGCATGAATATACTGTTACCCTCTTCAAAAAAAATCAATTCAATTGGTTAGAACAAAGTCGATTACTTTCAATTAAATATATAATTACATTAGTCTAATATATAACAAAGTCGATATACCATAAAGTATTTTGATCGTTCAAAACTTATACTGGCAAGAAGAATAAAAAATATAACAAGATGTGACCCCTAATATGATATCTTGTTATCAATTAAATTAGTCTAATAAAATTGATTGTTACTTCTAATCTACCATATAATTACATTTCAAGTATTTCGACATTTCTTACACTGACAAGAACCATGAAATAATTTAATAAGACGTGATTCCTAATATGATAGTATGTATATCTTGTTAACAATTAAATTATTCAAATAAAGTTGATCGTTATTTCTAATCAAATAAAAACGTGATCCCTAATATGTAGGGGTGTTCATGGTTCGATTTGGACCGATTATTGGTTAAAACCATAACCAAACCAATTTAGCCGATTTTTAAATTTCTAAAACCATAACCAAATCAATTTTGTTTTGATTGTTACTTAAATTTCATCGTACTGTATCGTTTAAATCCATTGTTAGGTAATGACGAAAAGACCCATAAAATATAACAACCGATTTGGTGTGGTTGCGTCGTTATTTTAATAATATCTTCTCATTTTTTTACTTTATTTATTATTTAATAATCCTATTTTATCATTTCCTCTATCTTTTCATGGTATCTATCACATGCCTTATAATTTCTTGTAGGTTTATCATTCAAATTATGAATGTTTGACATTATGTAACAACTAAGAACAATATTACAATCTATCCAAATATTATATTCATTGAAACAATGCAGTAGAATGCAATATATTATAAAACAATAGATAACAACATCCAAACAAATTGTAAGCAATACTGAAGTCACTATGCATCAAAGATCAAATCTTTATCCATATAAAAAAAATCCGACCTCAACAATCAAATAACTATCCGGGGGAGGGGGTACAAGAAAATTATATACCGAAACACTAACAAGAGAATTTTCAAACATAAATAGTAAAGTTAAAGATTTAAGTTAATTAAAATATAACAAAATATTTATATATTGTTTATGAATATTTTGGATCGTAACTTCTAATCTAACATAAAATTACATTTCAAGTATTTTGAAACGTCAGAATTTATACCAATAAGAAGAATCAAACTATCTAATAAGATCAAAATTTAACTTTTAACTCTTTCTTATTTTGAAGTATGTATGAATTCCTAATATTTAGGATGTTAAAATTTCTTAAAAATTTACGTTATGTAAATCAATTTATTAGCTTACAATATTTTTTTTAATTGTACGTAAACAATCATTCAAATAGAAATGTGACATTCAAATTATTGTCAAAATGAAATTGACTTTTCTTTTTTTATTTTTAAAGTTTCAGGGGGATCAATTATGTTTATAGATTTTTATGACTCTTAAAAGACAAATTTTTTTAAGAAAAATTATTTTATTTAAACACAATTTAATTTAATTTAATTATAAATACTAGACTATAAAAAGTTTTGTGGTGTAGTTGATTATCACGCCAGTCTAACCTTTATCAAAATAAATAAATAATAAAAATATACTAGATTAGATGCATCAAAATATTATAGCAGGATCAATATAATAATTTTATTTGTCATTTAAAATAAATATTGTATTTTTTTAATGTTTAGGAGTACTATTTTCTGTATTGTTATTTTTTATATAGAATTTATAATATATTTTCTCAATTCATTTTTAGTTGACAAAAAAGTTAATCAAGAGTGATTTGATTAATATATTTTTTATTTAATTTTTTAGATATTTATCAATTTATGTGCCTTTTAAATCTTTAAAATTAATGTCAAGAGAATAGTTGAAAAAATAATTAGTAGTCTCTTATTTTTTTAAATTGATAAATATTTTTAAAAATATTTTTTAGTATATATGACAATTAAAAAGAATTAAGGATATTAATATGTTCAACATACCTACACAAAATTAGTTTTTATAAACTAGTTTATTGTACGTATTTTGCACATGTGTTGTGTTAATTTAAATTTTTTATATAAATAGTGGTTGCTAAAATAAATACAATATTTATGTTAACAAAATGAAATAAATATTATTAGTTTGATGCAATAGTTTAATTTATTATAAACTGAAAAAGATGAGAAAATCAATTTAATTACTTATAATATAGATACGGTAATAGTTTACGAATACATAAAGTAATAATTTGGAGTTTAATAGTTAGACATTAAATAATTAATTGATTAAAATTTAATGTGAAAAAAGACTCCTAAATATAAAAGGAGTAATTCAAATAATTTATAATTTAATAATTATAATTAAATAATTATAGTATTTATTCTCATTCATAAAAGGAGTACTTTATAATTTATAATTAAATAATTATTAATATTTATTCTCATTCATAAATTCTAATAATGTGCAATATTTATCACATTTTTAGCAATAAAAATCAGCTATTTGGCGTGTAACGTGGCTGACAGCTAGGAATTTTTTTTTATTAAGTTAAAAAGGCTATTAGTCTTTATTTATTAAAATGAAAAAATCCATTAGTCCAAAAATCACAAACAAGTAAATAAAAAGGACCAAACAAGCCCACTCTAGTAAGAAATGAACTATAGTAAATATAATACTATTATATAGCTAGTAACTAGTATTCTAGTAGAACTCAAAAGATTAAACTAAAATATAATTAGGGCTTGGGGTCCGTGTCTTCTTCTTCCTCATCTTCTCTCCTCTATTTCTTCATACTTCATATTCTGTTTCGCTTCATGTGCTCTCAGACCTCAATCTCCTCCATCTTCTTCCCTAACAAGTTTTCCATATAAATTTTCCCCAATATAATACAACTCAATATTAACAACACACAAAGTGTAGTAGTCTACCAAGGCATCACTGATGCTCGACTTCTATTCTAAAGTAAAAATCGCAGGCCTGCAACTACCAACATGAATAAGAAGATTTACCAAGAAAAAAACATCAAAAGACTCATACGGAGTAGTATAAACTCTGTACTTTGAGATATCCAAATTTCAATTTTTCCCCAATTTATTGGTCAACACACCCGATCTTGATTGACCAGATCCGACACATATCACACACCCGTACCAATGTCGTGTCGACACGGGTGCAACACCAAAATTACTGAGTCCGAGCAACTTAGCTCCAGGCAGCCTTGAACCAGCCTCAAGGGCCTCTTCGCGTGACACACAACAACCAGTGGTGTGCACCACGAGCTGTGGTGTGCTCCTTGGTGAGCACCCTGAGCCAAAAACTCTCGGAAACTTGTTTTTAAGCCTTGTCAAGGTTGTACGAAGTCCGATTCCTTACATCTGCAGCCTTAGCATGAACAAGGGAGGCCAAGTGGTGGGTGACCACCACGGAACACCCCACGGTCCGTGGTGTGCTCCTTGGTGTGTCACTTTACCAAGGTAACCACTAATTGGCCAAGGGTGCCCTCCATGGACAGTGGTGTGCATCGCGGTCCGTGAAGGTCTCCTGGAGGGTACCTTGGGCCAAAAACTTCCAGAAACACCTTTTACAACCTTGATTCAATCCTACAAAGGTCGGGTCCTTTCATCATCTCCCCCTTGGATCATTCGTCCTCGAATGAGACAAGAATTAACTTGAATAGATCAAAGCGAACATGAAACAACCCATCATGAGTGCAATAATGCAAATCTAACATTTAAAACCATGAAATCTTCAAATCCTTGCCATAAACATCATTTAAATTAGTTTCATGAGTATGCATGCATGCTATAACATGAGAACATCAAAGTCTTCAAATCCTTGCCATAAACATCATTTAAATGAGTTTCATGAGTATGCATGCATGCTATAACATGAGAGCATCAAAATGAAAGAATTTAGACCCTTTAAACATGAAGAACCTATTACCTCAAGCTTGAGTAAAATGGAATAGATAAGGGTATCGTCGCATTATATCTGATTTCGCTTCCCATGTTGCACTCTCAACATTAACCGATGCAACATCCTTATTACGAAGCCTCTTCACTTGCCGGTCTAAGATTTCAACCAGAACCTCTTCATAGGTCAAGTTTTCCTCAACTTCTACACCTTTCGAAGGCACAATGACACTTGGGTTACCATCTAACTTCCTCAACATTGATACATGAAACACCGGATGAATGTAACTCGTATCCGCAGGCAAGTCCAACCTCTAAGGTACCTTACCGATCCAAAACCTCATAGGGCCCTACTATCATGACCCAAGCCTAGGGCCTAGGCATAACACGGCGAATAGGGAACCCAAAGGGACCCCGAACAAGCTTCTTAAGCATATATAACACATCCTTTGTTGTGGAAGCATAATTAAACAACAAACACATAATTCTAGGGGAAGCGGGACTATGGACTCAAGCTATGGGGATGTAATGGGAAAGAGGATTAACATGAGCACATAACAAATAAAGTCTAAGAGGCGGGTAAGTATGACTTACGCTATGGGGAGAACTAGGGGCTTAGGACTTCCATCTCATCACAACAAGAAGCATCAACATATAGAAGGGAATAAGGGCTAAGGAAAGTCTTCCATAATTACATAAACATAATAGGAGTCAAGTTCATAACATACATAGCCATATCCAACAACACCTCTAACACGAATGGAGTGAGGGTCAAGACATCTCCCGGGCTCACCTTCAAAAGTAAATGTCCATAAGTAGATAAGTCTTAACAAGCATGAAAAGAAAGTGGATGTTGTCCCCGAAATGGAGGACTTACCAATAACAATCTTCAAACGATCCGACTAGCCACGTAGAGGAGGAGGATGGATAGGAGCTCCCGTTCCTACATGGTTGGATCATGTAGGCAAAAGTATGCGTTAGTATTTGGAATGTACTAAGTATGCCGGGTGCAATGCAACAAGGAGCATAAGACAATTAAACAGTATGCATAATCATAGTCAACGAATGTAGGCTCAATATGACATGGATGATCAATGCTTAGTCAAATGCATGAAGATAGCCAAATCATATAACTTATCGTACATAGATCGGAAAAGACCATAACCGACAAATAAGACCAAGCGAGCTACTACTTGGAATCCCGATGTTCACTCCACACCGAATGAAGGAGTGGTCTACTTTACCAAGGTCGGACAAACACTCACCTTATGGGAACCTCCCCTTTTTGGAAAGTGCTTCACAATACCTTACGGGAATAACACCTTTTTTGGTTACCTTACGGGAATTCCACCCTTTTCGGTTAATTATAAGATAAGAGCCTTACGAGAACACCACCCTTTTCGAATAATAGAAAGTAGAAGCCTTACGGGAACATCACCCTTTTCGAATATTAAGTGGCATGTACCTTACGGGAACTTCCCCTTTTCGGTTAGTCATGCCATAAACAATTCACAAACCTATGGTGGCAACATAGTTAAGGGACAATGGCTACCTACCAAGGTCCGCTCACATAACTCATAAACTTCACATGACATCTCAATGCAAAATAGTGTACAAAGGTAGAATAGCATGAATTTCTCCATAATATCAACATATACAAAAGTTCATATTATTTCCATGAAAATTCATAACTTGAGAATAGATGAAGGAGAAGAATGGTTGAGCTTTGTGGAGGAAAGGTCTCCACAAATCAAAACCCATATACCTTGGTGTGATTAGAGATGAGAATCTTGTTGGAGGATGAAGAAAATCCGAAACCCTAGCTTGGACTCCTTTCTTGAAGGCCTTGAGAAACTTGAGAGTGTTTAGGACTTGGGATATTTTAGAATGGGTGAGAATGGAGTAGTTTAAGGTTGTATAAGGCTAAGAATGACTTATTTAGGGGTGTAAACGACGTCACATAGGCTTAGGATATTAGGAAATGTCGAAATGACCTCTTCTAAAAATCTACCGGACAAGACCACGAGACCCCGTCTACGGGCCGTGGTCCAGTCACAGGTCGTGGAAAGGGGGGTCTCGTCTGGTCACTTTTGCGACCCTCTGAAACATTCTCTGAAACTCAATCCACGACTCCAACTACGGCCCGTCGACCCATCTACAAGCCGTGCTGTTAATTCGTTCATTGGACTTCAGAAACCATTATTTCCACCAAGTCTGGCCATCATTCCACGAGCACAAGTTACGGCTCGTGGAACCACCTACGACTTGTGGTTACCTTTGTGCATTGGTGGCCCTCTCAACTTGAGCTACTGGAATTGCACTGTCGAATCCACGCAGCCCAAGTACGGGCCGTACATCTTTCCATGGTCCGTAAACCCCCTCGTGAACCCACTTACACATAGAAAACTTTCCAGATTTCATTTCTTTTGTACTTTCATACCTTCCAACCTATGGGGCCTCACACCTACATACCAGGGACTCAACTTGCCCTTTTTGCCAAAACGTATCACACCCTTCATGGGTGAAACCTTCACATATATCCAATCTCCAACATGGAACTCACGGTCTCTCCTTCTAACCTCCGAATATGACTTTTGACGACTTTGAGTTGTTTTCAACTTCACCTTTTCCATAGCATCTAACACCAAATCAGGACCAACCAAAGTCGTTTCACCAATTTTAAACCAACCCTCCAAAGATCTACATCTCCTTCTGTACAAAGCCTCAAATGGTGCCATCTCAATGCTAAGTATGGTAACTATTGTTATAAGCAAACTCAATGAGCGGTACTCAACATACAAGCCCTCAACATATCTTCCAAGGTCTGAATTGTCCTTTCGGCTTGTCCATAAGTGTGAGGATGAAACACAGTACTCAATTTTACCTTGATGCCAAGTCCTTTCTAAAATGACCTCCAAAAATGAGAAGTGAATTGGGTATCTCGATCCGATATGATAGACAATGACATATCATGTAGTCTAACCAACTCTCGAATGTACAACTTGGCATGAAGGTAGTCTTGACCAGCAGAAAATGAGTCGATTTAGTCATTTAGTCCACGATCATCCAAATGGAGTCATGTTGCTTACGAGACGGGGCAAACCTGTCACAAAGTCCATGTTCACATCTTTCCACTTTCAAGTAGGAATCTCTATGTCTTGGGCCAAGCCACCAGGCCTTTGATGTTCCACTTAAACTTGTTGACAATTAGGGCATTCCGATATGAACTTGGCTATATCCCTCTTAATCTCTTTGAATGATATGTACAACACAGATGATTGTGTTGTTATATTAGCAGCATCGCCTTACCATGCCACTTTAACAGGTATGAGGAAAGCTTATTGGATTACCTGCAATGTTGAACCTGACATACAACATCTATCCCTTGATAGGAGAAAGCTTCCAAGCAACTTTATGGTGAGGCCTCGTGATCTGAATAGGTTATTGTCCAACTTCCAAACAACTCTTCAGGAGATCACAATCATTGCTACCAATCCAACTTGCTTACCTCCTGACACTGCAGCTGAAATTGGAGGGAAAGCTGTTGAGCTCAGAAGTTATATAGACCCAACAAAAGGTATACTGGGTGAGCCACTTTTTCTTCTTTTTTCTCTGCTTGTTTACAGGTGGTTTTAAGCGGTAAATGTTTCTTTGTAGAAAATGATTCATCACTACACACTCAGTTGTGGATAGATCCCACTGAAGAGTTTGTGCAGTACAATCATATCCGAGGCCCTGTGGATGTGACATTTGGGGTGAAGGAATCGAAGGTATCTTCATTTTTCATGTCTTTGACAGGGACTTCTCTAATCCAATTAATGCCTTATCAACTCCGAGGCCTTTTCTATTTATTTCACAGATGACATGTAACAACTTTGCTGCTGTAAAATAGTGTGTGTTTCCTGGAGGTCTTTGAATGTTTGCTGAACCTCATTTTTGTTCTTTTTTAAAATTCTCTATTCAGGCTTTCCTTTCTTTCTGTGAGGGATGTGAAGTTGACATACAGTTCTATTTTGATAAAGCTGGCGAGTAAGATAATCAAACACTCTCTGCTTCTATATATGGCATCAGTTCCTCCTTGTTTTCTTTAAGCTGTCTGTGTCTTCAGTAAGAGAACTGTATGCACTTAGGATATCTTCACAGAAAGCCATTCTGAAGTCCGGGCATAGTGCATACATTTGCCTCCATATCAGCACTTTTTGGCTTGGATGGTTGATAACTACTTCCAAATGAATTCAAACTAATTTTCTTCATGCAGCTTGAATTCAGGTTGTATATTTTTGTAAAATGGGTAATCGAGGATATTTATCCAAAAAAAAGAAAAAGTTAAATGCAATAACATCAAAAGACATGTTCTTTTGCTACATAATCCAAGTAGCTAGATGTTCAAATTAATTGCAGGCAATTGTTGTGAAAAATAAGTTTGGCATCTCCCTTGCTAAAATGTGTCAGTGCGTTTGGCTTTTCCTGTTACCCAAATACAGTAGATACTAATTTGATGTCTCATGGATCTAGTGTACAGACCATGTTAAACTTGCTAATGAATTAGGGGTGTCAAATGGACAGGTTGAGTTGAAATTAAGGATATTAGAATGGGTTGAAATAGAAATCGAGCTGGGTCAGGACCCGCCCAAATGTACTTTGGCTCAAATGGGTTGGGCTCAAATTCGGGTTGGGTCATAACCCCCCCAATTCGACTTGCTTAATTTCAATAATTTTAACATATTATTACTGTATTTCAATTCAAGAAAATAAAAATACAAAGTTAAAAATAGATAGATAAATCCTAGAATATATAAAATAGATAGTAATTCATACCTTTAATATAAAAACATACATTACACCAATTCAAATAAATAGACTTAAAATTGGAGATTAAGTTGGGCTCACTTGAAGATTCTTTTAAAATGGATTAATGCTTGAATGGGTTGAGATTGAATCCAATTCAAATTATCTTGAGCTCAACCCATTAAATTTTGGGTAGGGCACCTATATTTGGGTTCATTTTGACACCCCTATAATGAATTTACATTTGTGTGCTTATGTGTGTCTTCAATTTTTATGACCTTCAATCTTTAAATGTTTTTCTTTTTTCAATTCATTAGTAGATTCTCTTGGCTGTGTTAGACACAGGTTTTTTGCTTTTCATATAAGATTTTTTTCTGACATACCTGAATTTATGGACAGGCCAATTTTAATGGCTCCAAAATTTGGTTTAGACGATGGCTTCAATTCAACTTTTGATGCAACCTTGGTACTTGCAACCATGCTTATGTCACAGCTCAACACTGCAAGCTCCTCGGAAAATCCACAAGTTGCTGGCACTTCCTATGGGCAGGCTAATGATGGAAGACAGGCCCCAGTCCAGGAGAGGTCAAAAGGGAATTCTGGGTTTCCATCTGATCAGACCAGGATTTGGTCTGATCTTTCAGGTTAGTGTTTGCTGGAACTAGATGATACAACATATTTACTGGTATGGCATATTTACTTAATTCATAAATTCAACTTTATATAGGAAGCAGAACAAAAGGTGGTAATGGTGCTGAACATGGAAAGGAGAGAAATGAGAACGATAATGAACAAAGAGGAATTCAGAAAATTGGTGCGATACACATATCTGAAGCTGGAGCTGCTGGAAGAAATATGTCTGACATTCATAATGAGTATCCTGAACCTTTTTTGCTGTCAAAATTGTTAGCAATTTTAGTGACCGTCTTTAAACCAACTATTGCATGTAGACATATAAACAAAGTGGTTAAAGCTAGCTGACATGTTACATTATTTTGGTTTGTAGAAGTTTCAATTATAGGTTCATAATTTACAATCTTTCGAGGGCTAAGAAGCATGAGGTTTGGCGTCCCAAACTGTTGGGGTAACCTTGTATATTGATAAGTCTTGACATTTATGAACTTTCACAAGGAACTCCCAGATCTGGTTGAGATTGATATGGACATTATTTTTTTCGGGGCAATAGTGGGGTGGCGGTGGCGGTTTGGGGTTTAGAATGGGGAAAACTATATGTCAAGTATTTGCAGCTAATATAATGGGAAGGTATCTATCCAAGAGGTCACCTATATTTCAAATTTCTTGCACATTTGTGATGCATTTTCCACATGATTACTCCAGGCTGCAGTGGATAGCTTTTTTTGCTGAGTAAGCATCTACCTCTGTTAAGTGGTCATTTGGTGGTTCACAAGAAAAATAATCCTTATTTGAAATTCCGTATATTGAATACAAAGATTCATTTGCAATAACAAACTCCGCATTACTCGTGTAATCTCTGCATAATTAGTACAATGTTTGTTTTCTGGCATAGAACACTTCAAAACTTGTGCAGGAATATATGTATATTTTTATGTGGGATATAATGTGGAATAATAATGTACATTGGCAATTCAAGTATATAAGTATCCAAAAGACAAAAATATCCTCAAAGTAGGCAATCCCTGCATAACAATCTCTGTTTTATTATTTACTAGATATCATCCTCTGAATTTTGATCAGTGTGTAACAATTAATGTATTATAAAACTTTGCTTGATTAGTTCATTAACCAGACAAATCCTAAGAGTTTCAAAGGTGGACATAATAACCTGAGGAAACTACAAATATATACATGTTCCAATCACTTAAGTGATTTATGTGAGCAAGATAATGTATTTTGATGGTGAATTTGAAAATCAGTGTGAAATTCTAAATAATTCACTAGTGTACCAGAAGGAAGTGTCTTTTCTTGACTGCATCAATTAGCTTCCGTTCTGTAGATGGAAATTCTATGGAAGAACCTCAAGGTTAATCCTGCCCCCACTCTGGACATTTAGTCTTTGTAGTCTACTCAGCTTAAGCTGCTCCAATTGTGTGTCAGGCATGGAAGATTTGGAAGGTCATGCTTCTCAACACCATCCTAGTAACTGGGTAGAAGCAGATGACGATGATGATGAAGGAGATGAGTCAGAGTTGTGTGTTCAATCAACGCCTCCATATCATTAGGAATACAGCCGCTCAAGTTGTTCTATAATCCTAACAATTAGTTTGTTATTGATGACATCTTTTGTAAGTATGTACAATTGTCCCACCAAAGCTCCACTTGTTTACTTTTGCACTTGGTTTCCTCTTACCTAAGCAGTTCTCCATAGGTAAAGCATGTTTACTATGAAATATAACTGGCCTTCAAGCATATATGTTTATACAGCTCATTAGTTTGTTGTTTGAAAATTTGTTTCTCATTCTGGTAAATGAAAATAACACATAACTAGACATTAATAAATCAATACCATACAAATAGCGGATCCTTTACAAATCTTTAACTAAAGAAGAATCTTTTGACTTCCCAAACTCAAGAATCAACCTCTTCTCGAAGAGGTTTGACATATTGCGTAACCTGAAAAGTGGCTTTTAAGTGAAAATATGTGCTTCTCTGAATAAAATTTGGCTGATCACTCCTATGTTACAAGTATAACCAATGTGTGCTGATAGGTAGAGAAAAGACTTACTACAAGTCTCCTTATGAGTAGATGCATCCTCTCGAAAATTCCTTTTGAACTTCTCTCTTTTCATAATCTGAAGCAGTTAGTCCCTCTCCAAAATCTGTTCTAAAGGTTTATATCTTGGTGTACCATTGTGGATAATCCCCTGCATAGCTAATACAAAATCATTATATTCTCTTAGGTATGTCATCCCCTGAATGCTAGATAATAGATGCTAAGCTTGAGAATGCTGTAAACTTCAGGTTGATTACTTTTAATTATGAATCATTTCATACTCTTAGACTCTTGATGACTTCCTTCTATTATAGTATGGTGTGAGTTGTTAAGATTGCAAAGAGGCTGTCAGATTTATTTTGTTCCCCTATTAGTATAACTTTACTTTCCTTAGCATTTTGGACAAAAACTTTGGCTTTTTTAGTGTTTGTCTGGATTATTCTCACCTTAGGTAGTTTCAAATGGTATGCAACGTCAGCACTCTAAAGAAAATGCTAGGAGTCCTTTGGGATGTAAATGTAGTGAACCTAGTACTATTATGTCATGTGAATCTCGAAAGAGTTAGAACTTTTGACTTCTACGAGTTGTATCGTAGCTAGTGGTGTCAAGTATTAAATTCTTAAAGTTGAGAGTTCCATGAATGCTCACATCATCTTTGTATTTGATTTGTAGTCAATGTTCATTGCTGGTCCTGGAACAATTGAAAATTAGTCGATGATCTTCAATGTCATGGATATACTACAAAGGCTGGATAATGTTTGAATGGTTTTACTTTGGAATAGTTTAGAGATGAGCATCTATTTTTGAATGTTACCCCCTGTACAAAACTGTTTCTATCTCACAACAAAGAAGATGATAAATTGCTTATCAAATGTTAATTTTGAAGCAGTAGCTGTCTAGCAAGTTTTGTAACTTGTAATTTCTTTTAATGACCCTCTTTAGACTCCATTGTGAATAGGCTTTGGGTCTTATAGACACTAAGAACTTGCGGATGAGGCACCTTAAAAAGATTTTCTCATGATTCCATCGCATATCTGAAGTTGACTAATCTCATGTAGGTGAAAGATAATTCAAAAAGTCTGGAAAATGGAAATGTTATAGATACTTGCGGAATACCTGCCGAAACGTAACTTGTCAATCATTAACTGGCCTTTTTCCTGTGTCATACAGTTCACATTAGCACGATTGTAGAACAAGACTTTCATGCCAGGACGTCACTCAGCTGGTCATTTTATTCCAATTAGAGAAGTCGGCCGCGGTCAATAAAAAATCAATTTTTTTGGACTATTTTAATACTTATTCTATTGTCTAATCATAATATTATTACTTATTTTAATAGTGTAAAACTTATACAAATTCCATACTATAAAGTGTTAATTCCTTTCTATATCAAACTATTTTCTAAATTACCTAAAATCCCCTAAATTCCAGCGACGTGTGATACCTTAGTGGGTGCTGATACTTATCAAAATAATAGGAAAGAGCCTAGTCATTAACGGAAAAAATGGGGATAAATTGAAAAGTCTAATTAATTTATCTATTAATTACGCTGAAATGTTGTTGACAGTAAATTTAGTCGCTATATAAGCACAAAAGAAGGCAAATTCAATTTTTTTTGCAAATTACGTTCAAACAATTTGCAAAGGTCGACATTAGATCCATTTTTCAAGAAAATCGACGTGGAGAAGGTATGAATGCATTTGTTTTGTTGCGTCATTCTGAAAAATAGAAATCTGATGTTGATTACCAAGGATATAAAAGCGATGAAATAGTTATTGGAGAAAATATTTCATTTGTTAATTTGAGTGAAGCAATCTCCGCTGAACTGGATGTCGACAAAAAAAGAAAAAGAATAATGATTAGATACGTAGCAGAAGGTAATTCTACTCCTATAACTATTAGAAATGACATGGGTGTGAAGCTGTATATTGTGATTAAAAAGAGAACCTGGCTTTGGAAAGTATCCACTATGCGTAGATACTGCAGATTTGGACGTTCTTGATACACAAATGTTTGATGGTATCAATGGGTCGATTGTTTGTGCCGAAGTATCACAACACGATACAAATGTGATTGGGTCTGTAGAGTTTGAAAATGGTGATTCGTGTTTTGAACATGGAACAAAGGTATCAAATCTTTTTAATATGTCAAGAAATGTCAAAGTCAAGGAGAAGCAAGTGTATAAGGATAAGACGACTCTAGTAGCCATAATGGGAAAATATAAGGTTGATAGAGGGTGCAATTTCAGAGTAAAAAGATCAGACAACAAAAGGTACTTCTGCAATTTGATTTTTTTTTATACATATAGTGTGAAAAACAACTTGATTCATATACCTACATAACTTGACAGATTCATGTATATAATTAATACTTGTAATTTTTAATTTTTTTGGTTGATTATACTTGATACTTGAAATATTGTACTTCAGGTATGTAAATGATACTTGAATTATGTCCAGTGTAAACCACTTCCTGGTGTTGTTTGATACTTGAATTTGTGTGCTTCAAAAAAGATACTTGATACTTTACTTTCATTGTAACTATTTGTTTGTTAAGCTAGTATGTAGCAGTTGTGATATAGGTGAGATGATACTTGAATATGTGATACCTATAAAAATAAAAGATGATTTTAATTGATTATAATTGATACTTTAAATATTGTACTTCAGGTATATAAATGAAACTTTAATTATATACAGTGTAAAAGTTTTATAATTGCATTAAACATTATGATACTTGTTAGCAAAATTAATTAAAAAAAGACAATGTTTGTTGAAAATATTGCAAGTATCAAACAAAATAAATGTTGTTGTTGTGAGTATTCTGATACTCAACTGGCATTACGGGTTTTAGTCTCTCTATTTTGTTACATCAGTAGTTTTTTAATTCTCACGATTCATAAAATAGTATCAAGAACTATAAAGAATCATTGTTAGTTACAATTTTCTTTTTCAGTTTCAATGACTTAAGTAAATTAATTTCCAGCTATGTCTTAAAATGCTTCTCGGATGATTGTACTTGGAGAATGAAGGTATTATGGAGAAAAAAACATAGAAGTATTTAAGATTAGATACTTCAATGATGTTCATACATGTCCTATGAGGGAAAGAATGTTAAACAAATTTGAAGTAACGTCATCGTTTGTTAGCGGTGTGACTGCACCAAAGTTGATTAATTACAAAAGAAGTCACACACCAAATGATATAGTCGAGGATGTTAAAACTGCTTATGGGATAGATATTACGTATAAAAAAATGTGACGTGCAAAAGAACGAGCATTGGAGATGTTGAGGGGCAAACCTGCAGAGGATTATAGGCAGATGCCAATGTATATACACATGCTAAATACAGTGTATCCAAATTCGTATATAAGTATGCACAAGTCGGATGAGAATGAGTTCATGTATCTTTTCATCGCGTTAAGGCCACTTGTGAGGGGGGTATCAGTTCTGCAGGCCGATTGTGGTTGTTGATGGTTCACATCTCAATGGGCCTTATAAAGGGACGTTCTTATCCGCTAACACACTAAACATGATAGGTATCGTGTTTTTTTTGTTGTTGTTTGATTTAAAAAATATGAATTTTTTTGATACATCAGATTTGATTGTTCTTCTTTGAAATGTCAAATTAGGTTGCATATTGCCATTAGCATATGGTGTGGTTGACACAGAGAATGATGCTTCATGATTGTGGTTCTTTTAGAAGTTCGAAAATGCTTTTGGTGAAAGGGAGAAGATGTGTGTGGTATCAGATCGGAATGAAAGTATCATGAAGAGTGTAAGTATTATTTTCCCCAACGTCCCTCATTATGCATGCATATGACATGTTTGAAAAAATATTTGGACAAATTATAGGAAAGAAACACGTTAAGTGACTTGTACTACTCAATGACCAACTGTTGCCGACTAGATGATTTGGATAAGATAATGACAAAAGTCAAAAAAATTGATCACAAAGGAAAGATTATCTGCAAAATGTTGGGTATGAGAAGTGGGCTCGAGTACACACAACTGTTAACCAGGGGAGGATGATGACTTCTAATATTGTTGAATGTATAAATGGATGTCTGGTAAATGCAAGACAACTATCAATGATAGATTTGTTGGAGGAGGCTAGAATTCTCTTTGGGTCTTGAAATTGCAAAACAGGGAAAAAACATCATATACTAGAGAAACTTTGGGTAAAAAATTTGAGGATATTCTGGTTGAAAATACAATTAAATGTTCGAGCATGAAGATACATATCATTTTTTATTTTTTTAAAAGTATCTATCTATCTATCTATTAAAAAAATAAATTTTAAAAAATAAAAAGGTTAATAATAAGTAATGCCTGATTACTATTTAATAATTGGAAAAAACTAAAATATATTAAAATTTACTAATTATTTGGTGTTGACAGGATGTTCCTTCCTCTAAGTATATCCATTCGATTTAGATTTCGGTAGAAGATATGTTATTTGTCTTGAAAGAAAAACATGCAGTTGTGGGAGGTTTCAACTTGATGAGATACCATGCTCGCATGCAGTTGCTATTTTAAAGAGCAAAAATGTAACCAATATGCATTCATATTTCTCTGATTATTACAAATCGAAAGCATTGACAAGTACGTATGAGGTTCCAATGGGATAGGGGGGATTGATCTGCGTCGAAAGATGTTGTAGCTGAAGTTGTCCTTCTACCAAAGTACAAAATAATGCCTGGAAGACCGAGAAAAGGGATGAAGAAAAGTGCTGGTGAAAAGATAAGTACAAGCACAAACTGTTGTGGCCGTTATGGCATGAAAGCCACAACAGAAAAACACGTACTTTCTATCCGAAGGAAAAGTAATAGGTTGATATGTAGTTAAGGATTTATTTGTGAGAGTACAAACTACAAGTGTGAATGAACATTTTATTGGAAAAATAAATTTTCATGTTGACTAGGTGTGAATTGGTTCTTATATGTTATTTTGTCTTGTGATTCCTAGTATATCAGGACAAAATAATACTTTTGTAAGTTTTATGAATAACAAATATAAATACTTAGATGAAAAAAAATAAATACTCGAATGAATAACAAAATAATACTCATATGAAAAAATTTGGATATATGGTAAAATTTTGAATGTTAAATTGATGCATAAATGTTAGTATATAATGTTGATACTTTATTATATACCAATTGTTTCTCCATTCAAAACTGAAATGAATTTTTTAAAAATCCTAACTTAAATTCACAAAGTTCTCATTTTAAACAAAGAATCAAATAACTAAATTGTTAAATAATTTATAGTGTATAATTTGATTCTTGATATTTATGTAAGAATGAAGTAACAAACACAAAAAGTGTGATATAGTGGGTAGGTATCTTATTTAAACAAGTATCAAGAATTTAAAGTGTAGAATAGATCAAGTATCATGTATGTAATCATTTACTTATCATTTGAATACAGAATTCATGAAGTAAGCAAATGTAAGTGCTAAAAATCATATGGCAAAACACATATTGAAATTTATATGCTTACTACAATACCATCTGTCAGTACCAAAAAAATAATAACTTAGCTATTCAACATAAAAAAACATAAGGGCAACACAGTGTTGCCCTAATAGTCTAAGCAGTTGTTTCTGAAAACAAGATTGAAATTCACAAACGCTAAAATTATGAAATATCAATCAGTCTATCACTGCCCATCGTAATAAAAAGATCCCTAGACTTGGGTGGATCGTCATTTTCACTAACATAGCTTTCACAAGCCTTGTTGCTACCATATTTCCATAACAACACTGCGTATCTCCTCTGAAGGTACTCAACATCCAACAAATGCGTTGGGACGGGGATCCCATCACTGATGTACTCAGCGTATGCAACAATCAATACCCCACAATTCCTGGAGTGACAATTTGAAAAAGATTGAGATGAGACGAAAAAATATATTAAAAGGACTACAGAACAATAAAAAAACTTACACGTTGTCGCTTTGCTGTTGAGCAATTCCTTGAACAAATTCAACTTTAAACGAAACTTGTTGACCAATTATCTCCCCAGTTTCCTTGTCCTTGTATGCCTCAAGCGTGTACCGGTTAGTCCTATTAATTTTTTCAAAAAAATCACTATCCTATAGATATGTTGGCAACATGACAATCATTTTTTGAATTTCAACAAAAGGAGTTTTATGCCTTATACCAATTGTAGAATCGTAGACGCATAGCACTCGTTCCATCAAAGCAACCACAACCAACACCCAATAAAATTTTTTATTACAATTTATCGATATACAAACTTCATCTACGAGATGCCAAAGAGATTCGATAAGAATGCAATACCCTTTTATAATATTTGTGACTGACCTCTCCAACTTAGATACATCGATTTCACGTGCAAGGTATTCCTGAGTGCTTAAATTGTTGTCGTCGTGAGTGTTATAATACCTTGTGTGGGCTGCCACAATGTAATTCTTGAATATGCAATTTGCTATGGTGTATCTATATTGATTGTTGAATTGATTCTTTGACTTCTTTTGAATGTAGTAGAAAATCACATCAAGATGCTGCTTGATGAAAAAAAAAGAAAGTTAAATATAAAAAAATAGTGATGTATCTTAAATGTTTGCATTATAACTCTTACATAAGTTTTTAAAAAAATAAGGAGTAAATTGTAATGTGTGGTATGTATAGAGACTTAAAACTATCATCTTATTTGCAATTGGTTATACCTATCAAGTTGTGATGATTCAGGTATCAAACATAGTGAATTGAATGTACAAAAATCTGACACATAACAACTTGTGACATTTCAGATATCAATTATGACTAATCTCTGACTTATACTTATAAAGTCAATGAATGAGGTATCAATTATTGCATGACTATATATGGAAGATGTAAAGGTAAAGAGAGGTGTCATATTATTATCAACTAGTGATACTTATAATGTTGTAATACATCAGGTAGCAAATTATAGTTCATGTGATATATAGAGCATCTGACACATATCTTCTTATGAAAATTTCAGGTTTCAAGGATAGTTGAACTACAAATGATACTTATAATTTAAAAAAGGAATCAAGTTTTAACACTGGAAAGCTAAAGTTGATAGGTATTAAGACAACATATCTCAAGGAATCAAGTGTCAATTGTAGGAACACAAATGGCCTATATAAAGCTAGAGAGAGGTGTCATGTTGTTAGCAACTAGTGATACTTATAAAATATTGTATTATATTAGGTATCAAATTATAGTTCATGTGAGATATAGAGCATCTGACACGTATCTTGTTGTGAAATTTTAGATATCAATGATAATTGAACTACATATGATACTTACATTTTTAAAAAGGATTCAGGTATCAACTATGAATAAGCTACAAATTGATAGGTATCCAGACAACATATTTTAGGTATCAACAGACATACATATTTGCATATGAAAGGTATCAAAGACAAACAGATAGGTATCAGATTAACTAAACAAACTGACCTCATCAGTCCAATAATTATTTTTTGTGATATGTTATAGAACCAATTCTTGTCTTTATGGTATGCAACCATAAAATTCATCTTTAAAGGTCCAATCATTGAACATCGAGATTTGTAGTGATCCTTGTTCGATTTTCTTAGACAATATAAAAAATAATTTAAAATTATGTTTAAACATGACATAATTTTCTAATGTGGAGTTTAGAGGGACTTACTTCCTGACATGTGTTTTTGGTAGTCCTTTTTCAATTCAGTTGAAAAAATCTGAGATTAGGTCCAGTGGAGAGTCATAGCAAATGCTATAACTGTCGAATGAGATTTTCTGATGATACTTGTAGGCCATTTTCTCCTTCTCCTTATCGCTTGAACTAAAGTTTGATAAGAATGACGACTGATAAAATCATGAAGGCATCCCGTTGCATGAAAAGGTGATGGGTAGCTGATTATCCCAAAGAAGAAATGGATCATTGAGAAGTTCTTCTTGGGTGTCCGTTTTTAATGATGTTGCTGTTATGGGTTCACATAATTGGTTTAGTATTGCCTCGATATCTTCATTAGTTCCTTCAGAAAATGACGTGCTAGACGATGAGTCCTATGTAGTATGAAAAATAAACGTTATTCCATGCTAAATATAATCTAATATTTAGTAAAGTATATATTAGATTGGCTTACCGATGAGACATTCATTAATGGGGAGTTATCCTTTCACACATTTTCTGAATGTGCCGAACTAGGAACACTTTGATTGTCCAACTATTTTTTTGGGTCTTTCGTTGATTCAACATATGTACCAACCTTTAAAAATAAAAAAATAGCTAGTTAGACAGATTTAGGTTTGGGCATAACTTGTTGAATAATTTATTAATTCACTACCTTGTCTGAAGTATGAATGTCTCCCTGAATAGAAATATTTTCATCCACCAGAGTATTTGTGACATTCTCGGATTCAAAAAAGTTTAATTTTGATCCAGATGCCTGAAAGTAAAATGGATGCATTAAATTTTTCTAAAACGATACTTGAATTTAGATATAGAAGTATTATTTAAATATACCTTTGCAAATGGACAAGAGATATTTTTCCCCGACACCGGCAATAACTGTAACATGGATGTCATCTGTTGTGTTTTTATTGACACTAAGTGGAGGTGCATCCTTAATGGTTTAGTCCACTGGATCATCTTGCATGTTCAACAATATTAGTATCATCATTGGCGACTTCCATGATATTATGTGTATTTTGATTCGCAAATGTGGGATCAATGTTGATAAAAGGGGAATCATGACCCTCTTGGACAGGTTGATTATGCATGTCTGAAAAAGATGTTCCAACAACTTCCTGCATAGAAAAATAATGAAATAAAAAAATATTGTGGCATAGTCAACAATACAATTTGATACTATATTGCATTGAATATATTAAACCGAAACATGCATGTTTAATGTTTGATACCTTACTGATGCATGACAATTATAAACATAAAACTTATCTATATCTAGTTGAGTCAAGTTCATGATACTTATTTAATATTAACTGATACCTTATCAATTGACATGTTAGTGATTTGAATAGTGTTCGTTAAAAGTACATGTATCATGTATTTTTTGCAAGAACAAAATTGATATCTCAACAGTTTGCTCATGGATGTTTTCTTGGTTGTGAACATCAACATCATCAGTATAGGTTGATATCAACCCTGATAGCTTCAATATCTCATTGGTCTTCAAATTTATCAAAAATTCTAGGGCATTGAATTTCCTATTGACCTTGTAAAGTAAAAATAAGATTAAGTATCAAGTGACTCAATACGTAGTGTAATAAGTAGATATCAATTAATTAATGAGAATTAACACACATTGATACTTATATATTTCTTGACAAATTTCTTCACTTGCTTTATTTCTTCAGCAAAACTGCCTTTGGAATAAGATGATGAAGACTGAGGAGCATCAGCTGGCTTGACCTGTGTCAATGTTTTTTTTGGAGGTTGAGAAAAGTTGACTGATTTCTTGGATTTGGAAGATGCAGCTGGAATGGTTTTCTGAACGTGCACTGTCTTCTACGTTTTTGGTGAAGGCGAAGATGATATAGACTCAAGGCGCTTGGACTTTCACAGCAAATGGACAGGTGGTTTAGAGGAGAAATCCTCAAACCTAGTAGGCTCTAGAATTTGAACATCACTATGCTAACGGGATGATGCACTTCGAATACCAGACGAAGAGAGTTCATTGGTTGGTGGTTCAGTGATGGTTGACAAATCTAATGTTGCTAGTTCTTCAACAGTTGAGACTATATTAGAGCAGTCAACCTAAAAAAATATGATACTTCAAGTAAACTGTCAAATTGTAAAAATATGTATCAGAAAATAGTTAATACCTGACCGAATATGATAGACATGAAATAATCATATTTTTTCCTTACACTAACTACATGCCAATTTAGTATTCTAGGAATGTATTTTCCAGCACTAACAACTATGTCAGTTGGGACTTTAGAAGCACACTCGTAGATCCATGTGTTCAACGCATATGTTATGCAAGACAATTAAAGCTGTTTAGATGATGTAACTGCCTGTCTAAAATTGTTAATCAGTTTTTCAAAGACAACTTGTCCCATGAAAATTGTACATCGCTGCCATCTTTAACCCTTAAAAAATCTTTAACTAAAATAGGTGAATTAGAAGTTTGTAAAAATACAAACGAGTGTAGAAAATACATAACCATCTGGACAACCTCTTCTATATTATCCTATCCACCTATTAAAAAATTTTGAACCAGGAGTCGCTTTTGTACTCCTGAACATGCACCAGGAAAGTATTTGCAATCAACCTACTATGGGTTGAATCCGAATACCAAAACTCATCAACATTGACAGTATATTTCAAACCCGTAATAATTGTAAAATCTCTGATAGTCAAGCAAAGGGTGTTTCCCTTGGCATGGCGAATCAACAAATCGTTCGTGTTTTAGCAATCTTCCCTTGAGAATTACACTAAGATATCCTCAAGTAAGGACCAAAGATAGTAGTGTCACACCTCCAAGTCTATAAAGACGGACAAACACTCGATGCCCCAAAAACCAGAGAGAATCGACATATAACCTGTACTTACGATGCCTATGCCTGTGATAATTACAAAGTAGTGACAAGTTCCTGCTAGCAATAGAGATAAAATATCAAAATAGGTAGTACCAAAGCTTACATATCAAACTTGGTTGTTGAGGCCACAACTATTTAGAGACCAGATGCAACTGGACATATATACAATAATTCTACAAAGCCTCTACGAGATAGAAAATCTTAACATAGGTCAGGACAGGACCCGCCTTACATCAAACAATTATACAATATCAAAATGCATAAACTACAGACTCAGTAAAGCCCCTGGTCAACTTGGAGCTCACTAAAAACAGTTGAGTGTCGGGTGTGCCTATGCTAGAGGTCTACTAGATGGAGTATATGTACCTGCAACATGAATTGCAGCATCCCCCACGAGGGATGTCAGTATAAAATAATGTACTGAATATGTAAGGCAATAACACATGGAAAATGAAAACTCAAGTGAATTCAAGTAGCAACACATAATGCATAGATCATAATAAAAGATGACCTTTGCTATACTTGTTGGACCATGTACATTACGTTCTTTTCTTTACTCTTTAATGCTTTATAACTTCTTTTAGGCATATATTATAAATGATCAACTGATCAGTGGTAAGAGAGGATGACCCATGCTAGGCATTTTAACCCCTGGAATGCTGTCCTCATAGCTATACAAATTGGGATCGAACCATGCTAGGCTTTCGCCCCTGGGCTGCCACCCTCAAAAATCAAGTGAGATCGACCCACGCTAGACTCTTGCCCCTAGGCTGCCACCCACGCTGGGAATAATGTTCAAGTTATTCTTTAATACTTTGAGATTATTACTTTGGTGGTCATGATAATTTTAAAGCCCTGGAGCTATGTACCTATAGTGTATGACATGACAATGGTAATGTCATGCCTCCAAGTCTATAAAGACGGATAGGCACTCGGTGCCCTCTAGGCCCGAGAGAACCAACATATAACTTGTGCTTATCATGCATATGTCTATGACAACTCTACTAAGATAAGAAATCAAAATAAGTAGCACTAAACTTACATACATGACTTGGCCGTTAAGACCACACCTATTTAGAGATAAGATACAACTGAACTATATACAATAAGTCTACAAAGCCTCTACAAGATAGAAAACCTTAACACAGGTCGGGACAGGCTGCGCCTTACATCAAACTATTATACAATACCAAAATGCATAAACTATAGACTCAGTAAAGCCCCAGATCAACTTAGAGCTCACTAAAAGCAGCTGAGTGTCGGGTGCATCTATATTGGAGGTCTACTAGCTGGAGTACCTATAACTGCAGCATGAATCGCAGCATCCCCCACGAGGGATGTCAGTACGAAATAATGTACTGAATATGTAAGGCAATATCACATGAAAAATGAAAACTCAAGTGAAATCAAGTAGAAACATATACATGCATATAATAAAAGACTACCTTCGCTATACCTGTGGGACTATATACGCTACGTTCTTTTCTTTACTCTTTAATGCTTTATAACTTCTTTTATGCATGTATCATAAATGACCAGCTGATCAGTGGTAAAGAGAGGATGACCCATGCTAGGCATTTTGACCCCTGGGATGCTGTCCTCATAGCTATATAGATTGGGATCGACCCATGCTAGGCTTTCGCCCCTGGGCTGCCACCCTCACAAACCAAGTGAGATCGACCCATGCTAGG
>JBCEWC010002926.1:0-32209 GCA_038996855.1 Solanum aculeatissimum | reverse complement strand
TCTAGGCCACTAACTAGTCCAATTTGCATTCGGCCACTTAAACTCAACCCGTGGCCACCAAAACTCAACCATGGCTTATAATACACCATAGAATGCCAACCATAAGTAGATTTCAAAAAGTTTTGAGTTGTTACATTGAAGTACGTAATCAAACAAATTTTATTTCATTCATTAAGGTTTGGTACTATTTAACACTCACTTTTCTAAATGATATACAAGCATCATTAGGAGAAGAAAGAATCAGGTTATTTAAACAAATAATTTTTGGCCCCTACCTTGATATTCCACAATGTAATTTCAAGGTCAAATTACTAAATATTTATTGTTGCTTGAGTTGGACCAAAAAGATCCGAATGAATTGCATGTCCGACACATATAGGGAAACGTCCTTCATTTTTCTATTAAAAAATTCGCTGTCATTACTGGTGATGCACTGTAATATAGATGATTTTTGATACCCGAATGACCCTTCAAATAGATTGCTTGAAAAATATTTTTCGAGGTATATCCGAGTGTTGACAAAAAAAGTTTAGTTCAAAGTTTTGTGATGGGCAACTAGATAACAATGAAAATGTTGTTCAGATGGTTATTTTATACTTTTTACACACTTTTGTATTTTTTCAACTTGGCGATACATTAGTAACTAGTAGGTGATTTTAAAATGGTAGAAGATGGACGTTATGAATAATTTTCATAAGGTAAACCTGCATTTGTGAAACTGATGAGAAGTCTTAGACAATAATTCACAACAATCAAGCAGATGTACCGATTAGAGAGCATGCCATACACATTGAACGTATGGATGTACGAATGTGTGTCACAAGTTCAGTCTGATGTAACTATCAAGAATGGAAATAACATTCCTGAGATTTTGAATCGGAGAGTTATTGGATTCAAGCATAAATATGAGACCTTTCTATCTACCATGTTTATTGAGGTAAATTTCTTAGTTTATATATACATTCTTTTTTAGAAATCAATTTTTCTATAACTAATTTCTAATTCACACATGATAGTGAATGTGTTATAATATATGATACATAAACAATCTACTTTGTATCATGTTTATCAATTAATGATACATAATAATTTTTCTATGTTTAAATTTTTTCAGCATAAGTGTACCAGCATAGTACCAACAACGGATGAACTGGTAACACTTGATCTGCCAGGAGCTCAATATGTTTTCTTTACAAAATCTTTAACATCACATATTTTAAAAATATCAGTTGCAAAACATAGTCCATCACAAGAAAGTCCAAGCGTGTTAGTGGTGCATCTTCTCCACCTTCTCCAAAAAAGAGGAGGAATGTTTGAAATAAGAAATCAATTCAATTCTAGTAGAAGATATTCCCCAAGAAGACACTGATTCTTCTCCAAAATCACCAAAAAAGTCAGTGTCCTCTTCAACGCCAATTGTAGGTCATTCCAAAAAATTAATTGCAAGTCCTTCTAATTTTTTTAAACATCCGATCTGTTCAAATTGAAAAATGAACACTACAACTGTTAAGGAAATAAAGATATATTAAAGAATTATGTAAGTTTTGCTACACAGTTTTTATCTCTCTTGACATATATGTTGTATCATGAACCATAAAAGTAGTGTTTTATTTTATATTTTTTTAATATATTTTTTAAGATTGACAAAAAGTTCAATCGTTTAGATGAAAAAATTGAGTCAAATCATATTAAGTTGTGGAATGCAATTAGTGAGGGAGTTCATCCATCTTTGAAGGTATATTTCTGTATCTAAACAAAGGTTGTTTATAGTATGCTGCTTATTTTAATGCCTACATTGTAGACCATGGATGATTTTGGCATATCAGTTATTAATCGAGGAAACGATTGTGGTCAGTCTCCTCGTATTGTTGAATTTGATAGGAATGATCCTACACTAGAAAAATCACAACCACCCTTAATTATCGAGGTAACCATCAATGATCCCAAAGATATTGATATTGATAAACTTCAGATAGAGATCATGTTTTGAAATTTGTTGAGGTAGCTATTTTTATAACTTTTTCTCTCTGTGATACACTTATTTTTATTAAATTTTCTAATGTATCACCTACACTTGTACGATTGTAGGTTGATGATACATCCAAGAATCAAGATCTAATGGAGGATATAACATCACCTCTCCCTCAACTCGACCATATTTCTATGCAGACAACTATTTCTAATAAGCCTGTTGTAAGTTCTATTTTTTTACACTATACTTAATAATTCAACATATCATTATAAATAATGATACATGTTAAACTAATGTATCACTATTTATATATACCTAATATATCACTGGTTACATCAAATGATTCATGTATCACTGGTTACTAATCTCTTTTTATAATTTTTTTCTATCTGTGATACACTAATTCTTACTAAATATATTAGTGTATCACTTATACTTGTATGATTATAGGTTGAAAACACATTCAAGATTCAACATCCAATGGAGGATGTAACATCAACTCCCCATCAAGCACACCATGTTCCTGTTCAGGCAATTATTTATAACAAGCCTGTTGTAAATTTTATTTTTTATTACAATATACTTAATAGTTGAATGTATCATTATAAATAATTATACATGATAAACTGATGTATCACTGGTTACACATAACAAATGTATCACTAGTTACATCAAAGAATTCACAACTTATGAAAGATATAACACCAACTTCACCCAAAGCTGACCATGCTCATCCTATTGTAAGTTATAATTATTTTTTATAATATATTTCATAATTTAATCTACCATTCTAGCTAATCATATCCCTAATTTTAGGAAGTTATAATTGATGACATATCCAAACCAATTGAAGAAGCAACAATGAACAAAGATGAACCAAATACAGTGCAAAATAATCTAATAACGAATGATGTATCAGTAAAATTTTATATTCAATTTTTAGTGTTATTTTCTTTGTTAATAGTACTTGATTCATTATAATTTAACTTACATAATGTAGGAATCCACCATATCAACTTCCATCTCTTTTGGTATTGAGGCTGAAATAGCTATAATTATGTCCCATCTTCGCGCTCCAATTGATGCTAAGCTTTTGAAGGCTGTTACTCAACAAGAATTTATCAAAATTTTATTCTTCAGTCAATTGCTTTCTGAAATGATAAGGAAAGAAATTATTTTACACATTGACGTAAAGACCCCTGCTCCATGTAAAAGAATTCCATCAAAGTTCTTTCACTCTCCATATTTGATCAAATTTAAATTTATTGAAAAATGAAAAGAGAAGTTGTAGTCCACTGTGCATAAAAATTGTCCATTTGAAGGATTTGAGATTTGTTATCAATTTTCATCCGACATAATTGAAGATCCTAAAAACACATGCTAACAAGTAGGTTTAATATTTTTTAAAATCATTAGTTCATTATATATTAAACTATAACTGAATTTAGTAATCGTTCAGAAAAGTAAAGGAGGATCCTTACAGAGCAAAATTTTCTTCTTTTGGATTTGATATTATGAATTTTGTTGTTGCTACTCCTAAAGATAAAAATTGATTCTATGCCATATTTCAAAATAATAAATGCTGGACTAATGAGGTATTCCATTATATATTATTTATAATTTTTATATATAGGTGATACATAATCATTGTTGTTATATTACTTATATGTATCTAGTATAGATTATTATTGATTTTCATCTGATTCATTGTGCAGTACATTGACGTAGTCTTTTACTATTTTCGAAAGAAGGAAAAACATTAAATTTTCAATCAGTACAGATACACTACCACCAATTGCTTATTCAATTCATATATCAGGAATGGACATATTAGGTACTATAACAGTCCAATTGATGCAAATCACAGTACATAAGAAGACATGGTAATTATCGTTGTTATATCTAAATTTGAGAGATCACTAACAAATATGATCAAAGAATTTTTTATCCCTGTTAGTTTACCGTGGCATCAAGTGGATGAAATTTACATACTTGTTTATGATGAAGAATTTCATTGGGTACTTAATGTAGTTATTTTAAAAAGCATGCTTATTTGTGTATATGATTCATCTTTGAATACAAGAAAAAATATCATCGAGGGAGATAAAAATATTATCTCTTATGCTACTTGTGTACTTGAAGAACAATCTTTTTTATGCCCAAATAGATAGAAATGATTGATTCTCACTAGATGCTTATACAGATAAAGAATTTGTCAACCTTTTAGGTCCGGAGCATCCTTTTGATGTTGAGTTTGTACAAGAAATTTCTCAACAAGTTTTAGATAGCCTGTAAGTATCGTATCATTTTAATTTTTTTTATTTTTCTTCTATATTTGTTTTTACTTTTATATACATTGTATTGTTAGGGACTGTGGATTGTGTGTAGTTATTTTTGTTGAATATCTTAGTGATATAATTTAGATTTTATCTCATGGTCCAAAAAAGATATGCAACATTAATATGGAGATATGGTTGTTAAAAGTAAATGACAATATATATCAACAAAAAGGATGACTCTCCAAAGTCGAAGGATTAGTTCAAAGAATCACTTGCAGATGACTTAGTTAATATAAATTAGTTATGTATCATTAGTTAGAGTCATGAAACTTTTTAATGTTTGTAAGATGCTATTGATTAAGTTTTTTTATTAATACTCATATGACTTCTAAATATTTTGTTTTAAAAATTTAACATAACCGATTATGTTTCTCAAACTTGATGCATCAAGTTTCAAATTCATCAAACTTGAATCAATCTGATGTATCAGGTGTCATGACAAATAAGAAAAAGACACTCTAATTTAATATGATTCTTTACTTTAATAATGTACTTTAGTAATATACTTGACAATATATCATATAACATGATACATGAGTTTAAACTTTAACAATTTTGATTTAGGAATTGTATTAGTTCTAAATACATTGACTTATTACAATGTATAATATAACATGATACTTGAATATAACATGATACATGAGTTTTACCTTTATCAATTTTGATATAGGAATTGTATTAGTTCTGAAGAAATGAGCTTAATACAAAGTATCATATAACATAATACTTGAATATATCATGATACATGAGTTTGAACTTTAACATTTTGATTTAGGAATTGTATCAATTCTGAATAAATTGGCTTATTACAATGCATCATGCATCATATAACATGATACTTGAGTTTTAACTTTAACAATTTTGATTTAAGAATTGTACAAGTTCTGAAGAAATGATCTTATTACAGTGTATAATATAACATGATACATTAGTTTTAGCTTTAACAATTTTGATTTAGGAATTGTATTGATTCTGAAGAAATGGGCTCAATACATTGTATCATATAACATGATACTTGACTATTATATGATACATGAGTTTGAACTCTAACATTTTGATTTAGGGATTGTATCAAATCCAAAAGAGTGCTTGCTATAATGTATCTTATAACATGATACTTATCTATTACATGATACATGGATTTAGACTTTAACATTTTGATTTAGGGATTGTTTCAAATCCAAAAAAATTTGTGCTTACTAAATGTATCATCTGACATGATACTTGTCTATTAAATGATATATGAATTTAAACTTTAACAATTTTAATTTAGGATATGTTTAACCAGAATATTAACTCTCTAGTATAGTATATTTTTCAAAATTAAATATACAATGCAGTGAGATTTAATAGAATAAAAAAATTACAAATAAAAAATTTTGTAACAGAATCTAGAATGCCTCTAAAAACGTAATTCACTTCTCCTTGAAAAAAAAGTACAAGTTCGGCGATTGTGGCCTTCTTGTCCACAACACCCATAATAATTTGTGTTTGAAGATATTTTTTCATCTAGATTTTTCTTTCTCATTTTTCTTGGTTGCCTAGGCATTCTCCTAAATCTAGGTGGCAACATTACTTCATCTAAAACATTATCTGAAATTGATCACTTTTTTATCTAGCATTGGAACCATTGGAACTTCATATGCCTTTGCTAATGCATCTAGTTTGTAGTAGTAATGACCTCAAAGGTCATTTTTGACATATTCGACTTAATTGCCATTTTTTCATTCCTGAAAGTTGCCTTTGGTCATATTTGGTCATGTCTAAAAGTTAGATTTTGAAAATCTTGTAAAAAGTTGGAGTTTTACAAAAGAAAAGGTTTTCAAAGGCTTAAAGTTGGAAAATTTGAGTTTCGACGTCATTTTGAGTTTCGAGTGTCAGAATTTGATATTGTCAATTCCATCATGTTCGGAATGACAAATCTGATATAGGAAAACTTGCAAAACTGAATTCAGAGTTAAAAATGAAAATTTTAAGCTCAAAGTTGCAATTCTAGTTCATTTTGGAGCATAAGTTTGACTTTGATCAACATTTGGAGCTTGGGATCTCGTATCGAAATTTCATTAGTTCCAGCGGTTATAGGTGGTGAAACTAACGCTAGAAATGACTTCATTGCAATTTCTAGAGCTTCCATGAATATTTTGAGTTTTTCAGTATGAAACTAGTTTTAATGATCTTTCTCAAGTTCAGGACACGGGGGGTTCCAAATTCGAATACTGACGATTCCATTGAGTCCAAATCATCGTTTCTGGTAGCGTTTCATATATGATTTGTGTTCACAGAGTTCCAAATGAATTTCTGAGGGTCTGGTTCTTGATTTATATGTGCTGTGATGATGTTGCTGATTTTTGGTTTGTGGTGCATCAAGGGTTACTCTTTGCGTTTGTGAAGGTCTAATCGGTTAGACCTCCACGTTCCTGGGAAGGAGTCCGCGTTAGTGGGGTGTTAGAGTGCCGAGACCCTTAAGGCTCCACATTCACGAAAGCTTCTCTACATTTGCAAATACTTATCTGCAATTGCGGAGTGTTAATTATCCCTGAGCCAGTGGACATTTTAAATGATAGGATTTAAACCCTTTTCTCCCCTTTTGACATTTTCAAGCTCGTTCTAAGAGTGAATTCTCAAGGTTTTGAAGGAAAATTGATTGGGTAACTATTTTTTAACCTATTTCATTGATTTACATTGATTAATTTATGATTTTAACTTCTAATTTTTGGATTTAATGGTGTAAATTGAAGATTTTCGGATATGATTTTTCTAAACTTTAATTGTTGATTTCTCACTCATCTTAGCTCCAATTTTGAAATTGTCTTCACCATTGGATTCCTTTAAATGAGTAGAACATTTTTATTAAAAAATTTCCGAATTCCAATAGCATTTTTCGGCATGAGAATTTTGACTATTTTATAATTTTTCTCTGAATTAAGTGATTTTAATGTCATTAGACTCATCATGTGATTATGATACCATATGTGAATAGATTATGGTGAATTGGAGTACCAAAATGAGGAAAACATGCCAAATTCATCTTGATTTGATACTTTAATTAAGGCAACTAGACTTCTAACCTTTTGTTGATTATGAATGAACCTTGTATGCTCCTATGTGTATGAGATTGAGTAATTGAGGATAAAAATATATAATTGTAGGCTTGATCATGTCTCTTCTTTATATTGATTACTTGTGATATGATGATATTATGAGTTTGAGGTGCCATTTGTGATGAAAAGTTGAAAGAAAATAGTTCTGGCTAGTTTGTGTTAATAGATGAGATATTGAAATATTGATGATATTGAGACACTGATTATATTGAAGATACTGAGACACTATTGACATTGAGTCATTGATGGTGCTGAGTTATTGAAATCATTATGATGTGATACTATTATATATTCATGACCATACAACTTGCAGCCATTAATATTTATGCATTGATACTCAGGGGCACGACCGAGATTTAAGTAAGGTAACTTATCGTTAGTGGTCGAGGCCTCTACCGATCGATGTTAGCTGAGGTCTCTACTGGTGGTATTTGGGTCCGAGGTTTTTTCTGGATGGGTCCGAGGTCTCTTCTGGACAAAGTGAGCATGAACCGAGGTCATTGCCGATCATATTCACATATACATGGATAGATATGTCCCCTATGGATTTCGATTGAGACAGACAACCATATATGATTAGCGAATGTGTATTCTATGACAGAAATGCACCATGATTATCTGATATTGCATTGTATCATATCCATCTCATAACATTTACTTCACTTCACCTCATATTATATCTGAATGATATAGTTATATGTTGTTTATAATGTTGTGTACTTATTACATTCTTGATATCGATGTAAGTGTTAAACTTATTTATATACTTGTGTATTAAGACATTATACCAGTTGGTGATTATATTTGTATTTTTATGATCTGTATATCATGTTGTGCTAGGACTTTTTTGAGTGAAAGATTGTAGTTCGGCAGATTGTGGTTAGAATTTAAGAAGTTACTTGTGTTTTTCATTGCTTTACTTTAGGTTAGTTTCATTTCGTTGAGTACTCTATTGTTTAGTGCTCACCTGTTGCTATATTTTGGTAGGTTGTGAGCTCGGTCCATCCTGCTAGACTTCTCTCTTTTGAATCAAGCTTCTGGATCACTTTTGAGGTAACTGCTTATGTCTTCAACAACCCTTTGAGGATTCCATTCTATTTTTCTATTCTATTCGAGGAATAAACATTATGACTTATATTTTATTTATATACTCTATATATGGAGACTTGTATATGTGACATCAGTCTTTCGGATAGTTGTAATTATTTTTTCTTTCGCTTATCTACATTATTAGACTGTTATCTTTCACTCTTATTAAATTTGTTAAGTTGTTAGATTTTGGGCTAACTCACCTTTGTGGGTTAGGAGAGTGCTATTACACCTAGATTTTGAATCATGATAATTTGGACAAGGAGAGACTGCCTCTGATGTTGCTTTTGAGACCCCAGCTAGGGGTAGGGGCTGTGCCAGAGGACAAGCTAGAGGCTTGGTGTAACGATCCGAAAAATTTTGAACTTTGTAGTGGTTGATTAAAGTTTAATGGAACCTATTATGGTTGGCTAGTGACCGTCATGGGTTTTACTTATGTGGTCATGTCTAAAGAAATCGCGTTGATTAAGTTTGCTTGACGTTTTGTGTAGAACACTAACTTTGAATGGCTATATCTCTTGGTATGAGATGAACTATGTAGACTATGACCTATCAAAATGAAGCTCTTCGAGTTATCTTTGCAACACAATTAGTTTCACTCAAATCAAAATTCATATGTGGAAGTTATGACCATTTCAATCGGATTGTCTGTGGCCGAAAATATTCTGGAAAGGGAGGGTCAAAGTTAGCTAGGGCAGGGCCATACGGATAGACCAAAACCGTGTGGGGGTTCACGACCCGTGAGCCCGTCTGTGTATTGATCCAGAGAGTGGGCTAGGAGATGGACCAAGACCCGGAACCAAGTAAGGCTCCACGGACCACCTCACGGTCCGTGTGATGCCTCACGGTCCGTGTGATGCCTCACGGTCCGTGTGATGCCTCACGGTCTGTGAGGGTCTGTCGTGGAGTGGTCCAGAGACTTCCTATACCCCAGGTCTAGGATGTCAGACCAAGTGAGGCTCCACGGACCAGTGTACGGTCCGTGTGCAGCTTCACAGAATGTGAGTCATGTCGTGGAGTGTTCTAGAAGTTTTCCAAGATTTCAAGCCAAGGCATGAACCAAGTAAAACCACACGATAGGGTTCATGGTCTGTGAGCCACTACATGGACCGTGTGGGTGCTTCCGTCAGCGACTGTTTCAGTTATCCATTTTAATAATGGTTAAATGGTAATTTTAATTATCCCTAGGGCCATTTTAGACTTTCTAAACTCTTTAAAACCCTTAAATTGAACCCTAATTTATTTTAATTCATTCAAGCTCTCAATTCATCTCCCAAATTCTCTTAATTTTCTCTCATCCACCACTGAAGACCAAGCTTGAAATTGGGGGAAACTCAGGTCTCCATCAGAATCTTCTCAATCTTCTTGTTAAAATTCAAGGTATGTGGGTTTGATTCATGGTTTCCCTTTCAACCATGAGGACCCACACTTATTTTTTTAAAATTTTGATAAAATTATGATTTTTCTTGAAATGGGTCTTTTAAGTTAAGAATGATTTAGTGAAATTAAAGTGTGGGCTGTTCTTATTTAATAATTTCAAGATGAATTAAACCCTAATTGATGAATTTCTTTGATTTAAGAAAGGTATAAGTATGCATATCCCCTTATTCTTTAATCTATGCATGAGAAATGTTAAATTGAGGTTTAATTGTTGATTTAACTTTGAATTTCTTATGGATTCTCTTGATTTTGATTTTGATTATGAATTCTAGTACCCATGCTTTTCTCATCATTAATCATGGTATTTTCATGCATGAACATGCATTTCATGAAGGATATGATTTGGACTAAGTCCCAAATATGTTTATGACTATGATTTTGAACAAGTATGAATTATGACAAGAATGTGATCACATAATGTCTATGATATGGCTCTTTGAGCAATCATGGGCATTTACACCAATATGATATGACAAGTATGGAGCTACTCCTATGGATGAAGTTTGACATGAAAGTGTATTTGACTTTTTATCCCAATGAAGTATGATTATGAAATGTGTTTGACTTTTAGTCACGTATGCATGAAAGTAAAACAAGTGATTTAGCCTTTAAGCCTAAATATGCATGATTATGATGTCAAGTGATTCCGTTCTATTTTAAAGACATGTATATGTATACGTATTCTTGTGGGATGATGACTTAGCACCGAGTGGGATTGGAGTAGTGAGTGGGCTATCCCTAAGGGTCCCACTCCTTTCCCTCAACTATGTGCCAACGTAGGTTAAGCAACCAAAATGGGTGGCCCGTAAGGTATGCTATGATATGATACGATATATTATGCAAATCCTTCTGAAATGACTGGTTCATAAGGAAGGTGGCCATCACACTAAATTGATGTGTCATAAGGTGTAGTGTAGGTTACCTTTGACAAGTAATCTTCTCTCATCCTATGGGAGGCCTCATTGGGAAAGTTCATATTGTAGCTCACACGAGTTTGGATGTCGGTTATGGTCACATCCCCTATACTATAAGCACTTGGAATTTCATGCATCATGGATTTCTTGGCATATTGATATACTATCCTTTTCTATATTCTATTTCTATGTATGCATTGCATGCCCAAATACTTAGTGCATTAATATATGCTAACCCATACTCTTTGTCTATATGCTCTAACTATGTAGGGACCGGAGGTGACTTTCATCCCCTGCTAGACGGCTAATAGAGATTCTTAAAGATATTACTTGTGGTGAGCCCTATACTCCAAGGGCAACACCCACTTTCATCTACCTTTGCCTTTACTTTATATTTCTTTTACTTCATGACTTGAGGGTGTGCCTAAAATATGTCGAGGCCCCGTCTTATCTTATGTAGAGGCATTGTTGGATATATCAAACTCTATTGCACGTTATGCTATGTGACACTTATAATGATATGGTTATCTATTTTAAGTGATGGTATCTTATGTTATGCTTTCGTTTCCTCTTATGCTATTATGATATGACTGGATTGGGAATGTGCTTTTATGGAAAGTCCTTAACACTGCTTGCCCCCATAGATTGAGTCATACTTACCCACCCTTTATAACATAATTGCTATGTGCTATGTGATTCATGCTTATCCCATTCCCGACAACATCCCCATAGCTTGAGTCCAAAGTCCCAGAATCCCCTAGACTTACGGCTATTTGTTTTATATATGCACTTTCGAACTGATGATGTGTGTGATGATGCTATGATGTCTTGATTGATGACCTTCGAGTTCTCCTTCACCATGTCACATCTAGGTCCTATGTTCGGGTCGTGACAAAGATGGTATCTGAGCCCTAGGTTTGTAAATAATCCTTAGAGTCCAACATGTCACGTCAATTAGAGTCTTGTTCATGGGTGTGATGCGTGTTATACCTATGAGCGAGAGGCTATGACGATATTTTAGGATTTTTTCTCACTTTATTGTCCCCTTATGTCGTGCTGTGAGCTGTTTGAAAAGTTTCCTAAAATGGGGTGTTCTTGTTACTCTTTCAAAAGATGCCTCCCAGAAGAGCTCTCCTTCCCATACAGTCCCCTATCCCTAAGGAATAAGCCTCTCGTGAGCCTGTGGAGGAAATAGTAACTCATGCTAAATTTTGGAATATGGTGTCCATATTGGCCCAAGTGGTGGCTAATCAAGCCCGGAAAACAAATTCCACGAACGGTGGTACTCCAGCTTCTAGGGTGAGGGATTTCACTCGGATAAATCTTCTAGAATTCTTTGGTTCGAAGAGTGATGAGGATGCCCAAGAGTTCATTGATGAGCTCAGAAAGGTGTTGACCGTTATGGGTGTCAGTTTCGAGGAGAAGGCTGAATTGGCTGCCTATCAATTGAAGGATATAGCTCAAGTGTGGTACAATAAGTGGTTGGTGGAAAGAATGGAAGATGTTAAGGTTGGTTGGAAGGAATTTAAGTCTGCTTTTCTAGACCGTTTCTTCCCTCTTGAACTTCGAAAAGCTAAGATAACTGAGTTCATTAATCTTTGACAAGGTAGCATGACTATGAGGGACTATTCCCTCAAATTCACTAAGCTTTCAAAGTATGCTCCTATGCTAGCAGCTGATCCCCGTGCAAGAATGCACAAGTGCATTTTGGTATTTTTGACTTGGTGGTGAAGGAATGTCGTACCGTTATTCTCATTAGGGACATGGATATTTCCTGGCTCATGACCTATGCTGAACAGATCGAGGGTGAGAAGCTCAAGGAGCAAAGGGTGAATGACTCTAAGAGAGCCCAATATGATGGTGGGTTCTCTAACTCTAAGGGTGGTGGAAGATTTGGTCGATTCCAACAAGACCAAGGTTCGAATGTGAGGTTTGCTAACCCAAGGGTGCCCCCTCCTAAGTTACAAGTTGGGGGTAGTCCACGAATTTCCCGTTGTGACCAATGTGGGAAGAACCATATGGGTGATTGCAGGATAGCTTCGGATGCTTGCTTTGGGTGTGAAGGTTTGGAACATAAGATTTCTGACTGTCCAAGAGGTACAAAAAAAGATCCTGCAGCCCCCCTTGGTCAAGGGCAACAAAGAAAGATCCTGCAGCCCCCCTTGGTCAAGGGCAGCTGAAGGTTCAAATTGTTGGTACTCCAAGGAACAACAGGTTCTATGCTCTTCATGCCCGATAGGAGGTAAATGAAGCTCCAGACGTCGTGACTGGTATGTTAGGAGCCTTTAATTTTGATGCTTATTCTTTACTTGATCCGGGTGCAAATTTATCTTTTGTGACTCCTCTGTTGGCTGTTAAATTTTGTTTGAGCCCTGAAACTCTAAGGGAACCTTATTCGGTGTATACCCCCGTGGGTGAGTCTATTATTGCCCAAAAAGTATATCAAGATTGTCCTATTTTTGTGTCGCATAAAGTTTTCCCCAATGATCTTGTATAGCTTGAGATGTATGACTTTGATGTTATTCTTGGGATGGATTGGTTGCATGCCTCATATGCCTCCGTTGATTGTAGGACAAGGCAGGTTAAGTTCCAAGTTCCTAATGAGCTCGTGTTGGAATGGAAGAGTAGTGATTCCGTGGTTAAGGGTCGGTTTATTTCCTACCTTGAAGCCCGGAGGATGATATGTAAGGGGTGTATCTATCATATTGTAAGGGTTAGAGACGTGGAGGGTGAGTCACCAATGTTTAAATTGGTTTTGGTGGTTAATGAATTCCTCGATGCGTTTCCCGAAGATTTTCCCGACATTTCTCCCGATAGAGAAGTGGATTTTGGCATAGATATCCTTCCAAATGCTCAACCTATTTCCATTCCTCCTTATCGTATGGCTCCAGTCGAACTAAAGGAGTTGAAGGATTCGTTGAAGGACTTGTTGGAGAAGGGTTACATTAAACCAAGTATTTCACCTTGGGGTGTTCCCGTATTGTTTGTGAGGAAGAAGGATGGTTCACTCCGAATGTGTATTGATTATCAACAGTTGAATATGGTGACTATCAAGAATAGGTACCTGTTACTTAGAATTGATGACTTGTTTGATCAACTCCAAGGGGCTACTCATATCTCTAAAATAGATCTTCATTCGAGTTACCATCAATTGAAGGTAAGGGAATGTGATATCCCAAAAATGGCATTTCAGACTCGTTATGGCCACTTTGAGTTTGTGGTAATGTCATTTGGTTTGACCAATGCTCCAACGATATTTATGGATCTCATGAATTGGGTGTTCAAACCATTCCTTGACAATTTTGTGGTGGTCTTCATCGATGATATCCTAATTTACTCCCAGAGTGAGCAAGAGCATATGGATCACTTGAGATTGGTGCTTCAAACTTTGAGGGAGAAGAAATTGTTTGCCAAATTTAGCAAGTGTGAATTTTGGTTGGGAGAAGTTATATTTCTTGGTCATGTGGTGTCCGGTGATGGAATTAAAGTCGATCCTAAGAAAACTGAAGCGGTGAAAGATTGGCCTAGACCATTGACTTCTTCAGATATTCAAAGTTTCCTTGGATTAGATGATTATTATCGGAGGTTTGTTGAGGGGTTTTCTTCCATTGCATCCCCTTTGACTAAGTTGACCCAGAAGAAGGCTAAGTTTGTGTGGTCAAGTGAGTGCGAGAAGAGTTTTCAGACTTTGAAGGACCGACTCACGTCGGCTCCTATTTTGACCTTGCCCAATGGGTTAGATGGGTTTGTGGTGTATTATGATGCTTCGGAAATTGGGTTGGGTTGTGTGCTTATGCAACATGGTAAAGTAATAGCTTATGTGTCTCAGCAATTGAAGGTACATGAGCAAATTTATCTGACCTATGATCTTGAATTGGCGGCGGTGGTGTTTGCTCTAAAGATTCTGAGACATTATCTATATGTGGTTCACGTGGATGTTTTCACCGATCACAAAAATTTGAATATGTGTTCACCCAAAGGGATCTTAACTTGAGACAAAAGAGATGGTTATAACTTCTCAAGGTTATGACATGAGTGTTCTTTATCATCCCGACAAGGTGAATATTGTGGTGAATGCCCTTAGTAGGATATCTATGGGATGTGTGTCGCATGTGGATGAGGGAAAGAAAGACATAGTGAAGGATGTGCACCGGTTGGCTAGATTAGGTGTTAGATTGGCTGGCTCAAAAAATGGTGGTATTTCTTTAAGGCAGATCCGAGTCCTCGATGGTGATAGATGTTAAAGCAAAGTAAGACTTAGATCCTTCCTTAGTGCAGTTGAAGAAATTGGCTGCCTAAGGAGAGATTGAGGTTTTCTCCTAAGGGGGAGATGGTGTACTACGGTACCAAAATCGATTGTGTGTTCCAGATGTTGATGGCCTAAAGGATATTATCATGAGTGAAGCTCATAATTTCTAATATTCTATTCATCCGAGATCTACTAAGATGCATCGAGATTTGAGGGAGTTGTATCGTTGGCAAGAAATGAAGAAAAACATAGCTAAATTTATGTTGGAATGTCCGAATCATCAACAAGTGAAGGTGGAACACCAAAGGCCCAATGGCCTAGCCCAAGATATTGAGATTCCAACTTGGAAGTGGGAGGATGTGAATATGAATTTTGTGGTTGGGTTGCCCCGTACTAAAAAATAATTTGACTCGATATGGGTTGTTGTTAATCGAATGACTAAGTCGACTCATTTCTTACTGATCAAGACTACTTATAGTGCCGAGGATTATGCTAAATTGTACATTTAGGAATTGGTGAGGTTGCATAGTGTACCGAGGTCCATCATATTGGATCGTGGCACTCAATTTACTTCTTTTTTTTGGAAGTCATTTCAAAAGAGACTTGGTACTAAGATTAAATTGAGCACCACCTTCCATCCCCAAACCGATGGACAAGTTGAGAGAACAATTCAAACCTTGGAGGACATGTTGAGGGCTTGTGTGTTGGAGTTCAAGGGAAATTGGAATGATCATCTACCACTTATTGAATTTTCCTATAATAATAGTTTCCATGCTAGCAATGGTATGGCTCTGTTCAAAGCTTTGTATGGTAGGAGGTGTAGATCCCCAGTGGGTTAGTTTGAGGTAGGTGAGATAGCATTGTTAGGCCCAGACTTGGTGGTTGAGGCCATAGAAAAAGTAAAGTTAATTAGGGAGAGATTGAGGATGACTCAAAGTTTCTAAAAGTCTTATTCGGATGTTAGGAAGAGGGAACTCGAATTCCATGTAGGTGATTGGGTTTATGTGAAGGTATCTCCTATGAAAGGCGTCATGCATTTTGTCAAAAAGGGCCAAGTTGAACCCTCGGTACGCCAGACCATATAAGGTTTATAGGTTGGATTTACCTCTGGAGATGAGCTTTATTCATTCGGTGTTCCATGTTTTGATGTTGAGGAAGTTGGTTCGTGACCCTACGACAATTACACCTTTGGAGGGTGTGATGGTTGAGGAGAATTTGACTTATGAAGAGGTACCGATTAAAATTTTGGATAGACAGGTGAATCAGCTTCACAACAATGAGGTGGCTTCGTTTAAGGTGCTTTGAAGAACCAACGTGCGGAGAGTGCTACATGGGAAGAAAAGTTGTACATGATGGAGCGATACCTCTATCTTTTCCAATCTACTCAAGCCTAAGATACTAGGTTCTATCTTTTCGAGTGGTCCTAATTCTTTAATTCTTGAGTTTCATGACATTGAAAACATACATGAGCACGAAAATGATTTAAATGATGTTTTGACATGATGTTTTAAATAACTTTGAAATAATGCATGATCCGTTATAAGTTATGATGAAAATATTTCTTGCTTGATTGACGTTCTCAAGTCGTGGTCTAGCCCATTTGAGGACGAATGATCCCAAGGGGGAGATGATGTAACGACCCAAAAATTTTAGAACTTCGTAGTGGTTGATTAAGTTCTAATGGAACCTGTTATGGTTGGCTAGTGACCGTCATGGGTTTTACTTATGTGGTCATGTCCAAAGAAATCTCGTTGATTAAGTTTGCTTGATATTTTGTGGAGAGAACTGACTTTGAATGGCTATATCTTTTGGTATGAGCTGAGCTGAGTGGACTATGACCTATCAAAGAAATGATCTTTAAGTTATCTTCACAACATAATTAGTTTCACTCAAATCAAAATTCGTATATAGACGTTATGGTAGTTTTGGTGGAACTGTCTGTGGCCGAAAGTGTTCTCGAAAGGGAAGGTCAAAGTTGGCTAAGGCAGGGCCATATAGATGGACCACAGATCGTGTGGGGGTTCACGACCTATGAGCCTATCCGTGGGTTGATCCAGAGAGTAGGAGAGATGGACCCAGACCCAAAACCAAGTAAGGCTCCACAGACTACCCCACGGTCCGTGTGATGCCTCATGGTCCATAAGGGTCTATCGTGGAGTGGTCTAGAGACTGCCTAGACCCCAGGGCCAAGACTTTAGACCAAGTGAGGCTTCACAGACCAATGTACGGTCCGTGTGCAGCTTCACGGACCGTAAGTCCTATCATGGAGTGGTCCAAAAAGTCTTCCAAGATTTCAAGCCAAGGAATGAACAAAGTCAAGCCACACGGTAGGGTTCATGGTCGGTGAGCCACCACACGGACCGTGTGGGTGCTTCCATCAGCGGCTATTTCAGTTATCTTTTCTATTTTATTAATGGTTAAATGGTAATTGTAATTATCCCTAGGGCCATTTTAGCCTTTCTAAACTCTCCTAAAACCCCTAAATTGAATCCTAATTCATTTTAATTCATTCAAGCTCTCAATTCATCTCCAAAATTCTCTTAATTTTCTTTCATCCACCATTGAAGACCAAGCTTGAAATTGGGGGAAACTTAAGTCTCCATTAGAATCTTCTCAATCTTCTTGTTAAATTCAAGGTATGTGGGTTTGATTCGTGGTTTTCCTTTCAACAATGAAGACCCAAAATCTTTTTCTCAAATTTTCATGAAATTATGATTTTTCTTGAAATGGATCTTTTAAGTTAAGAATGATTTAGTGAAATTGAAGTGTGGGCTGTTCTTATTTAATGATTTCAAGAAGAGTTAAACCCTAATTGATGAATTTCTTTGATTTAAGAAAGGTACATGTATGCATGCTCCCTTATTCTTTAATCTATGCATGGGTAATGTTAAATTGAGGTTTAATTATTGATTTAACTTTGAATTTTTTTATGGATTCTCTTGATTTGGATTTTGATTATGAATTCTAGTACCCATGCTATTCTCATCATTAATCATGGAATTGGCATGCATGCACATGGATTTCATGAAGGATATAATGTGTCCTAAGTCCTAAATATGTTTATGACTATGATTTTGAGCAAGTATGAGTTATGACAAGAATATGATCACATAATGTCTATGATATGGCTCTTTGAGCAACCATGGGTGTTTACACCAATATGATATGACAAGTATGGAGCTACTCCTATGCATCAAGTTTGACATGAAAGTGTATTTGGATTTTTAGCCCAATGAAGTATGATTATGAAATGTGTTTTACTTTTAGTCACGTATGCATAAAAGTAAAGCAAGTGATTTGGCCTTTAAGCCTATATATGCATGATTATGATGTCAAGTGATTCTGTTCCATTTTAAAGGCATGTATATGTATACGTATTCTTATGAGATGACGACTTAGCACCGAGTGGGATTGGAGTAGTAAGTGGGCTATCCCAAGGGTCCCATTCCTTTCCATCAACTATGCACCAACATAGGTTAAGAAACTAAAATAGGTAGCCCATAAGATATGCTATGATATGATACGATATGTTATGTAAATCCTTTCAAAATGACCGAGTTGTAAGGAAGGTAGCCATCACACAAAAATGACCGGTTCGTAAGGTGTGGTATAGGTTACTTTTGGAAAATAATCTTCTCTCATCAAATGGGAGCCTCATCGAGCAAGTTCATGTTGTAGCTCACATGAGTTTGAATGTCGGTTATGGTCACATTCCCTATACTATAAGCATTTGGCATTTCATACATCATTGATTTTATGGCATATTGATATACTATCCTTTTCCATATTCTCCTTCTATATATGTGCCCTTGTCATCTAGTTTGGTTGTAGGCTCATGTTCATATGCATTGCATGCCCACATACTTAGTTCATTAATATGTGCTAACCCATATTCATTGTCTACATACTCTAACCATGTTGGGACCGGAGGTGACTTTCATTCCCCGCTAGATGGCTAATAGAGATTCTTGAAAATATTACTTATGGTGAGCCCTATACTCCAAGGGCAACACCCACTTTCATCTACCTTTGCCTTTACTTTATGTTCTTTTACTTCATGACTTGAGGGTGAGCCCATAATATGTCGTGGCCCCATTTAATCTTATGTAGAAGCATTGTTGGACATATCAAACTCTATTGCACGTTATGCTATGTGACAATTGTAATGATGTGGTTATATATGTTAAGTGATAGTATCTTATGCTATGCTTTCGTTTCCACTTATACTATTATGATATGACTGGATTGAGAATTTGCTAATATGGAAAGTCCCTAACCCTGTTTGCCCCCATAGTTTGAGTCATACTTACCCGCCCCTTAGAATATATATTGCTATGTGTTATGTGATTCATGCTTATCCCATTCCCGACAATATCCCCATAGCTTGAGTCCCAAGTCCCGAAATCTCCTAGACTAATGTGCTATTTTTTAAATATACGTGCTTCTGAATTGATGATGTGTGTGATGATGCTATGATGGCTTGATCGAGGACCTTTGGGTTCTCCTTCGCCATATCATATCTAGGACTTACCTTCAGGTTGTGACACTTGGGCCGAGGAGCTGCATTGATGAGGGATTATGATAAAGGTATCTCCCTTGAGCTAGATTTAGAGCCTAGATAAGAGCAGGTTCCACATATATTTGCTGCAACACCACTACTTCAGGTTACACTACCAAGAGTTTTGGGTGTGTTAGAGACTTTAGGGTAGATTGGTAGCCCAACTGATACACTTGGTAATTCATAGACTAGATGAGGTTCAGCCTGAGGATCAATAGCAGGCCCTCGGTGCCCAAGTTTAGGTATAACAGCCACTAACAGCTCAGGTTATTAAGATTTCACTAGTAGTTGTCTTCACTGATGATGAGCAATGAAGGTATGAGAGATTCTGGAAGATGACCCCACCTCAGTTTTAGGGTGGGAAGACAAAGGATGCACATGAGTTTTTGAGTACTTGTAGAGAGTTACTAGAGACTGTAGGTCTAGCAGATACATAGGGTGTGAGATATGTCACCCTCTAGCTCCATGGGCCATCCAGGGAGTGGTGAAGAACTTATTCAGGATCCCTTCTAGCTGGGTATCCTCAGATGACTTGGGAGACTTTCTCTGATGCATTCTATGATTGATTTGTTTCTTAGATCATGTAGGAGGAGAGGCGATTGAGGTTTGAGAGTTTGAGGTAGGGCACCCTGATAGTTTCAAAGTATGAGGTTCACTTATGCCAGTTAACCCGTCATGCTACAACTATACTTCCGACCGAGGGAGAGAAAGTCTGTCAATTTATGAGAGGGTTAGTTTATTCTATCAGGCAGTCAATATTCTGGGTAGCTAGAGATAGAGCTTTTTTTTAATCGGTGGTTAGTACCGCCAAGGATGCAGAGTTGATATAGAGGGGGAGTTTGGAGACCCCAAAAAAGTCCATAGGTCAGGACAGTACTAAGGTGCCTCATCAGGGGACAAAGGTATTGTTAGAGAAGGTAGTTTATTTCAGTATCATGTGGTTCATGCAGTCTTTCCAACTTTAGGGGTAGGACGAGGTCCACGTGATTCCTTTAGTTCAGGGAAGAGTCCATCTGGTTCCTAGTAGAGGCCTATTGGCCGATGAGACTATAACATCCCTCCCACATCTTTATACCAGTGGTCCACCCCTAGTTCTTGATTTAGGTGTGGGTCTCCTGATCATTTGATTCGACAGTGTCCCAGACAGACTCATTCTGAGCCCCATAGATCATATTATACAACACCAGTCAGAGATCTGTCACCATTATTTGAGGATCAACCCCACAAACTAGGGGCTGGGGTAGAGGTCAGATTGATAGAGCTAGACGTGCTGGTGGTAGGGGAGTAGGTGATATTTTTACTTAGTCAGGTGGTAGGGGGTCAACCTCTTCGAGTGGAGTAGAGGTGCTCGTTGCTATGTTTTCTAGGTAGACCTAAGGCTGAAGCCTCTAATGCTGCTTTCCCAGGTATTGTTCCATTTTTTCATTGCCCTGTATCTGTGTTATTTGATCCTGGCTCTACTTAGTCTTATGTGTCTACTTATTTCTCCTTGGGGTTTGAGCTGCCTTGTGATTCCATGTCTGTGCCTGTGCATGTTTTGACCCCAGTAGGAGAGCTCTTAGTAGTGGATTTGGTGTACCGATCCTATCTTGTTACTTTGGCAGGCTATGAGACTTGGGTAGATATGATTATACTGGATATGATAGATTTTGATATTATTCTTGGAATAGATTGGTTGTTTCCTTATCGTGCTATTCTTGATTGTTATGCCAAGACCATTACCTTAGCCATGCCAGGTAGATCGAGGATTGAGTGGACTGGTCTGAAGGGTTCCTATTCTAGTAAAGTGATATCTTATATTCGGTCCCAAAAGTTAATTAATCGGGAGTGTTTGGCATACTTAGCTTTTATTTGTGATACTACTGCTGAGTCACCTTTTATAGAGTCAATTCTTGTGGCTCGTGAGTTTCTTAGTTTTTATTCGTGATACTATTGTTGAGTCACCTTCTATGGAGTCTATTCCAATGGTTTGTGAATTTCTGGATATGTTTCCTACTAATTTGCTAGGAGTCCCACCTAATTGAGACATTGATTTTTGTTTGACCTTGAGTTGGGCATCAAGCCTATTTCTATCACTTCCTATTGAATGGCTCCAACTTAGTTGAAGGAGCTAACAGAGCAACTTCAGGATCTATTGAGTAAGGGCTTTATTCTCCCCAGTGTTTCACCTTGGGGTGCTGCAGGTTTGTTCATTAAGAAGAAGGATGGGTCTATGAAGATGTGTATTGATTATAGACAGTTGAACAAAGTGATTATCAAGAACAAGTACCCTTTTTCTCACATCGATGATCTATTTGACCAGCTTCAGAGAGATGCACTATTTTCTAATATTGACTTGAGGTTTGGGTATTATCAGCTTCGTATTCGCCCATCAAATATTCCCAAGTTAGATTTTTGGACCAAGTACGGCCATTATGAGTTTCTTGTTATGTCCTTTAGTTTGACTAACGTCCCTGCAATATTTATGGAGTTAATGAATGGGATGTTTCAACCATATTTAGATTTATTCGTGATTGTGTTCATCAATGATATTTTGGTCTATTATACGACCGAGGAGGACCATGTGAGACATTTGAAGATCGTGCTCCAGAGGCTTAGAGAGGAGAAGTTATATGCAAAATTCTCCAAGTGCGGGTTCTGGTTAAGTTTGGTAGCAATCCTGGGGCACATAGTGTCTAAGTAGGGTATTTGAGTTGATCCGGTGAAGATTGAAGCCATTCGAGGTTGAACTAGGCCTACCTCTGCTACTGAGATTCACAGTTTTATGGGTTTGGCTGGTTATTATTGCCGTTTGTTCAGGGATTCTCCACTACTGCATCTCCATTGGCTAGACTTACTCAGAAGAATGTGGTGTTGCATTGGTCCGATGAGTATGAGGATAGCTTCCAAAAGCTCAAGTTATTATTGACTTCATCTCTTATTCTGACATTGTCAAAGCAAGGTATCAATTTTATAGTCTATTGTGATGCTTCAAGAGTGGGACTAGGTGGTGTGTTGATGCAGAAAGGGAAGGTTATTGCTTATGCCTCTAGACAGTTGAAGGTCTATGAGAAGAACTACCCCACCCATGATTTGGAGTTAGTTGTAGTTGTTTCGTGTTAAAGTTATGGCATCATTACCCTTATAGAGCCCATTGTGAGATCTTTACTGACCATTACAGTCTTCAGTATATCTTCATTCAACGGAATCTAAATCTGAGACAAAGAAAGTGGATTGAGCTTCTAAAGGATTATGAATTGACTATTCTCTATCATCCAGGGAAGGTCAATGTGGTGGTTGATGCATTGAGTAGGAAGAATTCTAGTATGGGGAGCTTAACAATTATCCGGGTTGAGGAGTGATCGTTGACTAGAGATGGTCAGAGGTTGGCTAATGGGTTATGAGATTATAGATTTTAGAGCAGGGTGAAGTGCTTGCTTCAATTGAGGCCCACTCATCTTTGATCGATCAGATTCGTGAGAGGTAGTTTGAGGATGAGAAGTTATGTATCATTCGGGATAAAGTGACTAAAGGGAAAGCTAGTGAAGCAATACTTGATTTGGATGATGTTTTGAGGATTGGAAGTCGTATTAGTGTGCCTAAGTCGAGGGATCTGACCAGATTGATATTGGAAGAAGCACATTGCACCATATATTCCATCAACCTAGGGGAAGTAAAGATGTACCATGACTTGTGACAACATTATTGGTGGCCTGGTATGAAGTGAGGCATAACCGAGTTTGTTGCCAAGTGCTTGACATGTCAACAAGTCAAGTGTGAGCTCTTGAGACCAGGTGGAGAGCTTTAGAAGATGCCCATACCCGAGTGTAAGGCGGAACACATTTCCATGGACTTTGTTATTGGCTTACTTCCTAGTGTCGGGGTTTTTGACTCTATTTAGGTAGTGGTGGATCGATTGACCATGTTTGCACACTTCATTCAGGTCAAAGTGAGGTATACTACGAGAGACTGGCCCAACTTTATATTAGTTAGATAGTGAAACTTCATGGGGTCCCAGTGTCTATCATATCGAATTGAAGTTCGTTGTTTACTTCATATTTCTAGAGGGTCTTACATCATGGTTTGGGTACCCGTTTGGATTTGAGTACAACATTTTACCCCCATACTGATGTCCAGTCCGAGAGGACCATCTAGGTACTAGAGAATATGCTTTGAGTCTGTGTTATGGATTTAAGAGCTAGATGGGATCAACATTTGGCCTTAGCGGAGTTTGCCTATAATAGTAGTCATCATTCTAGCATCTAGATGGCTCCTTTTGAGGCCTTGTATGGCTAGAGATGCAGATCACTCATAGGTTGGTTTGATATCGTAACGATGGTGAGTATGGGCATTGACATATTGAAAGATGACCTTGAGCGGGTCCGGTTGATCCAGAGTAGATTAGTGACAACCCAGGGTTGCCAAAAGAGCTATGCTGATAGGCGGATTCGACCCTTAGAGTTTGTGGTTGGAGATATGGTCTAGTTGAAAGTCTCTTCTTTGAAGGGAGTTAGGAGGTTCGGGAAGAAAGGCAAGCTAAGTTCGAGGTTTATTGGTCCTTTTGAGATTCTTGATAGAGTGGCGGAGGTAGCTTATAGACTTGCTTTGCCACTCAACTTATCTTCTGTTTATCCTATTTTTCATGTTTCGATGTTGCGTCGTTACATCTCAGACGAGTCTTATGTGATTTATATGGATTTAGTCGAGTTGAGCGCTGATTTGACTTATGAGGAGAAACCAATGGCCATTTGTGATAGGAAGGTGAGGAAGTTTAGGATTAAGGAGATCGTTTCAATAAAGGTCCAATGGAATCGTAGGCCCGAGAGCGAGGCTACGTGGGAGATAGAATCTGATATGCGAGCCCGGTACCCTCAGTTATTTGAGCCTTTAGGTATGTTCTTTATCTCATGTTTGAGGATGAACATTGTTTTTAGTAGTGGATGATGTAATGACCTCGAAGGTCATTTTTGCATTCTTGACTTAATTTCTATTTTTTTCTTCCCAAAAGTTGCCTTGGGTCATATTTGGTCAAGTCTAAAAGTCAGATTTTGAAAGTCTTATAAAAAGTTAGAGTTTTGCAAAAGAAAAAGTTTTCAAAGGTTTAAAGTTGAAAATTTTGAGTTTTGAGCTCATTTTATATTTTGAGTATTGGAATCCAGTTCTGTTGATTCCATCAGTTTTGAAATGTTGAATCTATTCTAGGGAACTTGCAGAAATGAATTCGGAGTTAAAATGGAGATTTTAGGCCCAAAGTTGCAATTCTAGTTTATTTTGGAGCATAAGTTTAACTTTAGTCAACATTCAGAGTTTGAGAGTTCGTATTGAAATTTCATCAGTTCCAATAGTTCTGGGTGGTGAAACTAATGCTAGAATATGGCTTCGTTGTCATTTTTAGAGCTTTCGTGAATATTTTGAGTTATTGAGTCTGAAACTAGTTTTAATGATCTTTCTTGGTTTTGGGACCACAAGGATTTTGGATTCGAATTTTGACAATTTCTTTGAGTCCAAATTATCATTTCTAATATTTGGGTCTGAGGTCTTTTTCGGATGGGTCTGAGGTCTTTTCTAGATGGGTCCAAGGTCTCTTATGGATGGAGTGAGCATGAACCGAGGTCATTACTGGTCATGTTCACATATACATAGACATATATGTCGCCCATGGGTTCCGACTGAGGAAGACAACCATATGTAATTAGTGGATGCGTATTCTAGGATAGACATGCACTACGATTATCTGATATTGCATTGTATCATATCCATCTCATGACATCCACTTCACCTCATATCTTATCTGAATAATATAGTTGTATGTTGTTTATGAGGTTGTGTACTTATTACATCCCTAATATCGATGTGAGTGTTGAACTTATTTATATACTTATGTATTAAGACATTATCCCAGTTGGTGATTATATTTTTATTTTTGTGATCTGTATATCATGTTGTGCTAGGACTTTTCTGAGTGCATAGTTGTAGTTCGACGGATTATGGTTGGGATTTAAGGAGTTACTTGTGTTCTTCATTGCTTTACTTTAGGTTAGTTCCATTTCGCTGAGTACCCTGTTATTTGGTGCTCACCCCTTGCTACATTTTTGTAGATTGTGAGCCCGTTCCATCTTCCTAGACTTCTCTCTTTTGGATCAAGCTTCTAGATCACTTGTGAGGTAGCTGCTTATGTCTTCAACAACTTTTTCAGGATTCCATTCTATGTTTATGTTCTATTTTAGGAATAGACATTATGACTTGTATTTTATTTATATACTCCATGCATAGAGGCTTGTACATGTGATACCAATCCTAGGGATGGTTGTAGTTGTTTTTCCTTTCACTTATCTACATCATTAGACTTTTATCTTCCACTCTTATTAGATTTGTTGAGTTGTTGGGTTTTGGGTTGACTTGCCTTGGTGGGTTAGGTGAGTGCCATAATATCCGGGTTTCGAGTAGTGACAGTAGTAATCAGAGTAGTATAGATGCATATCTATAAGATTCTTGTTTTTTAAAAACAACAATAGCATGTGCACAAGATATCTCATCTAGTTGGAATCTTCCAAAATTGTATGCTTTTCGTTCAAAACAAAAATGTATCTTCTTCCTTCTTCATAAACTGAAAAAATAAAATCAGATGATGGAACAACCTACACAAATTTAGAAATATTCACTTTTACATTACATGAATCACAACAAAATTGTCACAATGGTACATTGATACATCATTTGAGATACAATAAACACGTATCGTATGATATATACCTTCATTCTTGAACATTCAGAATCAAAATCTCTTCAAATATTTTTCCTAATGTCTTCTTCGTATATGAGAAATATTTCCTATTTTGCAGTTCCAAGTACCAAATAAAATACTAGCTTTTAAAAAAAAAATCTAATATAGGTAATTGTCGTGCCTCACTAACGCAACCATTGATACATTCAACAATGTTAGAAGCCATCATTCTCCCTCTGTTTATTATTCCATGAACTCTTAATCACTTTCATATCCAACATTCTCAACGTACTCCTTAATTTTATCCTCTTTAGCCATCAATATATCAAAATTCTCTTTTCTATATGTCTTTGCAATCGAGTAAAATAAATCACTTAGTGTTATCCTGCTCTTTTTGAAGTTTGTACAAACATTCTTCCAAAGATGTCATATGCATGCACAATGGGGAACAATTGGAAACACAATACTTACACTCTTCATAGTACTTTCACTTGTATCTGATACAACACACATCTTTTCCCGCTCACCAAATGTATTTTTGAATTGTTGAAAAAATCATGTCCAAGAACAATTATTTTTTATGTCTATAATTTCATAAGCCAATGATAGTATACAACCTAATTAATCAATTACACACATCAGATGTATCAAATTCAGTTAGATTCATATATTATTTAAGTAAGCACAAAAATATTAACAAAAAAAAATTATCTACATCATCAAGAGTGCTTGCTGATACAAACGTCCCCTTGTAAGCTCCACTAAGATGCGCACCATCAACCATAACTATTGGTCAGCAGAATTCAATCCCCCTCATCAAGGGTCTCAAGGCTATGAGCAGATACATGTATTTATTTTTATCCGTCTTGTGCATCCTTATATATGAATTTGGATAGATATAATTTAGCATATATATGTATTGTAATGACCTTGTTGGTCATTTTTGAGCTAATTTGTGAAAATAATTATTTTGCCTTTTGATAAATTTTTGTGGACCTATATTGAACTATTTATATTGTTGGAACTGGCATGTGGTGTTTTAAAGGCGAAAAATATGAGTTTTGGTATTCTTGGAAGCTTAAGTTGTTGAAAAAGTGAGTTTTTGTACCATTTTGAGTTTTGGGTGTCAGATTGAAAAGCCGTCAATTCCATTAGCTCTGCAATTTCGAATCTGGTCTAAGAGAAGTTACAAAACTGAATTAAGAGTTAAAAGATTTTAGACTCAAAGTTACATTTTGAGTTGTTTCTGAAGCCAAAGTTTGACTTTGGTCAAATTCAGAGTTCGGAAGCTCGAATCGAAATGCTGAAAGTTTCAGCAGTTTCAGATGGTGAAATTAATGCTAGAAATGATCTCGTCATAATTTTTAGAGTTTCTAAAGGTAGTTTTGGTATTTTGAGTTTTAAACTAGTTTTATGGAGTTGTATTGGTAATTGTGTCGGGGAGACAAAATTAAATTTTGATGATTCCATTGAGTGTAGATCATAGTTTCTGATATGAATACATGTTTGGCTTGTATAATTTGAATTCCAAATGAACCCTGAGGGTTTGTTTTGAGAATTTAATATATTTAGTTTTCAAGTTTTTAGTGCAAGTGAATTAACCCTCCCCGTTCGCAAGATTGGGCCTTGCGTTCACGGAGGTCATTTATTTTCTTCTTCTCCGTATTCACAGAAAGTCCTTTCGCGTTTGCGGAGGTTAAGTTGTGGGACCTGCGCGTTCACGAGCCAATATTCGTGTTTATGGAGCTGTGCTGTCCCTTCCACTCTGCGTTTGTGGGTCCAATCCTGCGTTCACAGAACACATTTTGACTGATCAGTTTTAAAGACATAAAATCATCATTTTAAACCATTTTTAGTATTTTAAAGTTTTGTTGAGCGATTTTTGAAGGAGCTTTTAGGGGAAAACATTTTGGTAAGTGTTTCTATTGACTAATTTTCATTATTTTTCTCTTAATTTTACCTTGAATTTCATGAGTTTGAATATTTAAAATTGAGATTTTGATGTCTATGTTTTGGAAACTTTAAATGTTGATTTTGATGTCAATTTGAGCTCAATTTTAGTGGAATTTTCACCCACGAACTCCTTTTTTCGCGTAAAATCAATTTTGTTTTGTCAATTTCTAAATTCAAGGACTTCAAATTTTAGCTTTAATTTTGATCATTTTTCCCCTAAGCCTAATTCGTACTAATATGAGTATACAAATTCATCTTTTGATGCATAATATCTATTTTTTATGGTGGTTGATTGATTGGGTGATCGTTTGGAGCCTTGAATTGATTGATAGTTTAATTCGAGTGTGGCTTTAGCATCGACTTAGGTTCGGCTAACCTTTTTGGGACTGAATTCGAGTCATTGGACATGTTTATATGATAATTGCAAGATTTAGGTTGTTTCTTGAGTAATTGGATTGATATGTTGGTATTTTGGTGAAATATTAAAATTGATTATGTTAAAATTGGAGTAAATTATGATGATGTTGGTAAATTGAGTGACACTCTTGAGATTTGAGATATTTTAGATGTTATTATGATAGTATGAGACTTATGATATCATTTGGAAAGTATTGTGGTAAAAATTGATGGTATTGGAGATATATTTGAAAATCATGTGCATATTTTAGGACTTACAAAGTTTGATATCATTGTTTACTTGGTTATTGATGGAAGTATGATGACTTGAGGCATGTTGATGACTTGTGGTACCAGTTGTGACTCTTGACATTACTTCACTGATTCTATGATGGTTATTTATTGGTATTCTTATTATGTTGATGTTATATATCTTGATATTGTGGCATTAGCATGCATTTATCTCATATTGCATCTGTACCACCCTTTGACTATGTTGAGGTAGCAAGGTTGAGACACTATATCACTTTTTGTAAAACTCCTTGACCACATAGAGGTGACAAGGGTAAGATGTACCACTTTCTGAAATATTGTATTACCTTTTTATAAAACTCCCTATCTATGCTGAGGTAGCAAGGGAAAGATTGTACCACTTTTAAAATCCCTTGACCATACTGAGGTGGCAAGGTAGATATGTTGTGACACTTAAGAGATTTGGTGTATGGTCTAATAAGACCCCATGAGTTTTACCTAGTAGCCTTAGCTTGGTAAATGTATACATCTTCCCCCGAGATGGTCGTGATTCCACCCCATGCATCGCATTCTTGGTTATTATTGCTATCTTATCTTATTCTTATGTATGTCTTTATTGTGTACTAATCCTTTCAATACAAGTGATATGATTCTTCTTTATTACATACTTATAAGATTTTTTGACCCAGTTGGTTGAACCTACTGGGTACATTTTAGTGTACTCACCCTACTATATTTTCTCCCTGCAGATCAAGCACAGGGATTTCCCCGTGGTAGTTGATCCAATTCCACCAGAGTTCTTCTCTACTATTCTAGATTCTAATAGTGAAGCTTAGACTTCTAGTCACCGTTGATTTATTGAAACTTCTTTTATTGTTATCTAGATCAGACTTTGTATCTTATTTATCAGATAACTTTGTTTACTTGTTCATACTATTTTAGATGCTCTTGTACTCATGACTCCAGGTTTTGGGATTTATATTAAGTGTAATGGTTGCTTTTACTTTGTTTATATTCCTTTAGTCGCGATTCCATTTTGGATCATGACATACATCTTGGCATTTGTCTATATCCCTCGACAAGTTTAACCCTTAGCATTTTTAGTGCACGTTCCTTAGCATGCCATGCTTGTTGTTAAGAAATTTTAATCTCGTATATTGATTTAACATCTTCGATTATATCATTCACAATATGAATTCATTTATGATTCACCAATTTAGGAGCTGTTACATCGCTAACAAACCCAACTGTAGCTTGTACCTTGTATAACATCGTATCTCTCAATGAATATGTGTGTTCACTATTGAAGTACTTTACTTTGAATATCTTTGAATTTTTTCTACATGCTTTCATAGTCCAACTGCAAGTATCTCACAAATACACTAAAACATAGCTGCCCAATATACTTATCAATAAACTAAATGTACCAATTACTTTAATAATTATTTATTTATTTTGTATCATTCAACTAACATGTGTCAGCAATACAAATTAATAACTTACATGAACCAATTTTCATATAAATAAAACATAATTTAATAACTAACACCATATGTATCAAACATGTTTTTACGTATTTAAATCATTTATTAGATATATCTTCCAATATATCTTTTGTCTGATACATTCTTCTTGTTCGAACTTTCTTTACAAGATGTATCATCTTCTAAACATTAACCCAATTGTATTATAATAATTCATAGCTAAATGCATAACCATTTAAATGACTAGTAATGTATCGTGGATATCTTGTCAATTCTAAACAAATAATAGATTCATTACAACTGATCAATGAAACATGTATTATTCCTATAAAAATATAAATAACATAAATAAATGAATCTAATCTTTTTGCATCAGATTCACGATAAAAATAAACTACGTACCTTTTGACATCATATCTCTTGTCCTTGAAATTGAAGTTGTTCTCTATTTTATATTTTGCCGTTACTGAGAATAGTATTGCTTTGTCCTTATATAATTGCTTCTCCTTCACTTCCAAATTTTGTGTATCAGTTATGTAATTTGTTATTTATAATTCTAGAATATAAGATGAATCATCAATTTTTTATTTAACAACAATAAGAGCTTCTGTATCATGAGTAGTACCTTTATGTAATAACCCTTTGGATCATATTTGCCTTTACTGTGTTATTTCTATCGTTAGAGAATTCCTATAGTGATCTCAGGTCAATTATGACTTGTTGACATTGGTAACTAGGTTGCCTAGTCATTAATTAGGGAGTTATGCAGTTTTCCATGTTTTGAAAGGGCTTGTACTTTGAAAAATTGATTTTTGTGCAAAATATGGGTAAACAACCTCAGAATAAAATTCGGATAGTTCCATCAACTTTAGAATGGTCAAATTAGGCTCAAAGCATGGTCGGCTTGGAAATTGTAACAACCCAAATATTTTTGAAATCTACTTATGATTGGCATTATATGATTTACTACAAGCCATGGTTGAGTTTTGGAAGCCACGGGTTGAGTTTAAGTGGCCAAATACAAATTGGGCTAGTTGGTGGCCTAGATGGACAGTTTCAGCAGTGTACTTCAAACAGTCATAACTTTTGATGTGGGATGAACAATGTACTTTGAATTAGCTTTGCTACACAACTGGTTTCACTCAGTATGGAGTTCATATGAGGGAGATATGGCCCAAACTGTGAGACTATCTGAAATTCGGAAGCCATTGGAGATAGACTCAGAAAAGTGTCCAAGGACAAGGCCACGAGTCGTGAAACTTTACACGGCTCGTCTTGGGTGTATTCAAGTGGTCCAAAGAGCTAGGGGTGGCCTGGAACCACCCCTAAGCCAAGTCTAAACCAACGAAGCCTTGAATGACTCATTTGATGCCAAACGGACCGTCTACTGTCCCGTCAAGTGGGGCAGTAGCTTGGCCAAGCCAAGGATGGATTTGAGGGGCTAAGTATGGACTGACGAGACCCTCACACGGACAGTCACACCTCAAATGGTCCATCAAGTAGTTCGTGAAGTGTAACAGAAAGTCCTCCGAGAGTTCGCGTTGGAAAAATTGGCTAAGTGTGGTGAGATGGAGGGGTAGATGGGTCATGCACCACTAAACGGGCACTGTAGCCACTGTTTGACATTGCTTAGTTTCGGAAAGTTGCATTTTATTAATGGTATTTTCGTGATTTAATATTTTTCTAAGCCCCTTTTTGGTACCCTAAGGTCTCCTAAACCCCTAAAACATTCCCCAAACCCTCATTCATCCATTCAAAC
>JBCEWC010002925.1:0-32216 GCA_038996855.1 Solanum aculeatissimum | reverse complement strand
AAGTGTAAAATTATCTCTTGATTTCATAAACTGGACAAGTATTGTTGAACATCCTAAAATAGTATAGGGATCAAGTAGAGATGAACGGAGCGAGTACTTTTTATCCTTCTCATACAAAGATTTCTTACATAAATAAATTTAAAAAATATATATATAGTAATTTAAGTAGTTATTAATGAGACAATTAGTATGAAATAACGAGAAAAACGTGTCATTAATATACGTAGTACTTCTTTCGTCCATCTTTACTTGACCCTTATACTATTTTAGGATGTTCAACAATACTTGTATAATTTATGAAATTTAGAGATAATTTTACACTTAGTTCCTAATTTACCCTTGTCATTAATTATAGTTTTTTTCTGTTATATTTTTTCAATACATTGTATTAATTATATTCAAAGGGTGATTCGATAAAATTACTCCTATCATTTACTATTTCATAATTCATGTGTCAAGTCAATAAAGATCAAGTAAAGATGAACAGAAGAAGTACATTTCTCACTTTATGTCGGTTAATAATATTAAAATACACTCATACACCAATATTATATTTAAAAAATAATATAATAAAATTATTATTTTATTAATTAAATTTAAAAATATATTAAATTAATACTTGTTGACCATCACACGTGTTTGTTTTCCTCTCTTAAGTGACTACTCAAAATCTTATCCACGACTTTGAAGTGGGTGGGAGTTATTTTCTTTGCATCGTCATTTATGTTTTGGAAATTCTGGATAAAAATTATTTTTGTTTTTTTAAATATAATAATTTTTTTATTTTATAATTTGAATTTAAAATATTTAATTATAATTATAGAAATATCATTTATTCAACCGCGTTACGTGACACTCTCACATAATTTTTATTTATTTATTTTTTAAATAATTCAATATTTAAAAATCAATTATATAGTCCAACAGAAGTTTTAAAAAAAACTCAAAATGCGTCATTCTTGATTAAACGTCACTTTAGCCTGTCACAATCATTCCAAAAAGGCACACCCATTCAGAAAAATTACAATCCTTCGAAAAAGTCACACCTATTCAGAAAAATCACAACCCTTCAAAAAAGTCACAACCCTTTGGAAAAGTCATAACTATTCGAAAAAGTCATAATTCTTCTAATTCGAAAAAATCATAACTCTTCGAAAAAGTCATAACTCCTTGAAAAGTCACACTCTTTCAAAAAAGTCACAATTCAAAGCTTTTACAAAAAGTAACAACTCCTTAAAAAAGACACAACCTTTAAAAAAGTCACAGTCCTTCAATTAATCTCTTTAGAAAAATCATAACCCTTCGTAAAAGTCACAACCCTTTGAAAAATCACAATCATTCAAAAAAATTACAACTCTTCGAAAAAATCATAATTTTTTGAAAAAGTCACAACCCTTCAAAAAAGTCACAACCATTCGAAAAAGTGACAACTATTCAAAAAGGACACACTATTCCAAAAAGTCACCATCCTTTGGAAAAGTCAAAACTCTTAAAAAAAAGTCACAATCCTTTGAAAAAGTCAAAACACTTCAAAAAAATTACAACCCATCAAAAAAATCATTACCATTCGAAAAAGTCACAACTCTTTGAAAAAGTAACAACTCATCGAAAAAGTCACAACCTTTCGAAAAAGTCAAAACCCTTCGAAAAAAGTCACAAACTTTTGAAAAAGTCACAACTCGTCATAGCCCTTAGAAAAAATCTCAACTCTTCGAAAAAGTCACAACTTCTTGAAAAAATTACAACCTTTTGAAAAAGTTACAATCCTTCGATGTTAAAAATTATCTTCTTTCAAGATAATATAATATAATTAAATAAATATAATACATAATATAAAAGATATACTAAATTGACTTTCATGTTTGGAACATTATAGTAATTTAACATTCAAGTTTGAGAATTCAAGCACTATTGAAAAATTAATTATATCGAGAAATAATGTTATTATCAAAAAAATATAATTAAAGATAACTAAGACCTTAGCAATATTAAATTAATAAAAAAAATTGAGATATATTTATAATCCTAAATTTTCTAGATAGAAAGAACTTAATAACTTCAAATATATAAACTTAATTAAAGTTTCGCTAATTATCTAGTGTATATATGTGTGTATATATACGAGTGTACGATGTGACTTAAACCACACCCTCACTTCACGTTTCTATCGAGTTGCCCAAAGGCTTCTCTTCTGACTGTGCTCATTGGGGCATTGAGCCTAGGTTTGGAACCCTTGCCACAAGCTTCCCCTTCGTCTTTCTTTTGGTGTGACTATTTTTCTATCAATATCCGGTGATCAAGAAGAGAATGTCGTAATGGAATAGGCAAGACCTATTATGTGGGACTACTCTCTATGCTTTATCCTCTTCGAACCCATATTGATTGTGTCGTTATTGTATAGTGTATTTTTTTCAAAATGGGCGAGACCAATTATGTGGGACTACTCTCTATGTTTTATCCTCTTCAAACCCATATTGATTATGTCGTTGTTGTATAGTGTATTTTTTTCAAAGTGATGATGATGGGGTTGTGAAATGGTGAAATGGATTTTCGACACGTGTAATGGTTCTTGATTTTGTTGTTTTCTTTATGTGTTGAAGGTGGAGAAAGGGATTGATTTGGTGTATGGAGGAGGAAGCGTGTGTCTAATGGGTCTTGTATGAAGACAAAATAATAATAACAACAACAATAACAACAACAACAACAACAATAATAATAATAATAAAATCAACATAGAAATTAAGTGTAGGGTTGCATATCGGTAAATTCGATTTAGTTTTGAAATTTATCCGTCAGACTTATCAATTATCGATTTGTAGATATGTTAAATTGCTATAGAATTATTAAGATTTTGACTTATCAGTTATTAATCGTTATCGATTTAACTATTAAGACTTGACATAAAATTTTCTTTATTGAAAAATACTTGATTTAACCATTAAAATTTGACACAAAATTTTCTTTATTAAAAAATACTTAGAAACGAGGTAATAAACCAAATGAACTATACATGCACATGAGTTGACAGATATGATTTTGCTCATTGTAGAATAATAGAGAGTTTGAGTTAGTAAAAAAATAATAGTACGAAATTGTCAAGGACTTTATATATCAAATGATATAAATATAATTATTTAATTTACCACCGATTAACTCGTTAAAAGAAATTAAAATATTACCAAAACTGAATAGTCAATTTTGTTTTAATTTTGAAGGGCACTATGTGGGCGTGATTCACGTGGCCTTGATTAAATTTTAAAATTATATTAATATATTAAAAAATATATAAATATTTAAAATTTTATAAAAAGTATTATAAATTATAAAAAAAATCATATTAAAAGGAAAAAAAGTTAATCAAAATTTACATCATTTGACTTTTAAAAAAAATCATTACAATTAAAAAGAAACCGAAGAAATAGTGGAGTATGTTTTTTAAATAAATTATACTCCTCCATTCAGTTTTACATATTATGAAAAAATAATTTTCACTTTTAGCTCAGTGAAAACATATTTTTCGTAATATATCCTCAACATTAATTATCTATTCACAAATTATTTCTTAAGATTTAAGATTAAATATTAATCAATATGAGTATTATAATAAAGTACCGATATCAATCTTTATTTTTTAAAAGAACATGCAACGTCCTATAAATAATATTATAGGAATGAACAAAATTGAACCCCAAAATCGTAACAAATAAATAAAAAATTGATTAGTAATTTAGTTTGCCTTTATATAGTATTGAAAAAAAAATATTCAAACTACACTTGGGTTTGCATATAAATATTTCTTATATTTTTTTTATATATAATTTTTGACTTTTAACATGTCATTTCAACTTTTACTTTGAATTTTGAATAGCACAATAAATATTATAATACATACATATTAATAAATCTCAAATCAAAATAAAATCAATAATACTAACCAAAAAAATTAATTCAACACTAACAATAATAATAATAATGTTGAATATTTGTTCTATAGTTTTACTTTGATTTAAACAATTAACATACAAAATATATTTTTATTTTTTCTTTAGTATTTAGTCATTTAATTAACACTTATTAAACTTATTTTAGCATGATTTTATAAATTTATATAATGATCATTTGCATTATTATTTATTTATTTGTAATATTTGATTTATATTATTTTATTATTAATTTTTGTTGAATATCTTAGTATCCTCATTCCTCACTCATATCATATTTTGTATTATATTCTCTTAATATAGATAGTTATATATTAGTAGGACTAGAGCAATATTTGGAGTACAAGTTAATTATATGACTATACTGAATACTTTAGCAAAAAAAATAATTTTTTATAAAAAAAAGATCAAAACTTTTTGAATTTTATTAATTTGATTTGATTTTAGATTTTAAAATCTGACATAAAAAATTTAATTTGATATTTGAAACCTCAAACAAATCCAATTCATAAAATAATTAATGGAGAAATACTATAATATAATAGTATGATCCAATTATGGATATATTTCATTTATTTTAAAATTAATCATTTTTAGATTATATGTTACTAATATTATTATATATAAAATGAGCGAATAAAGCAGACAACTCTTTGTCAAAATGTTTGTTTGAGGTGTATGCTTTTTTTTTCTTTGTTATATGGGGCTTATAAAAATATTTTTGTGGACTTTTTAATTTAATCTTTTTAAAGCAGCTGCTTCTTGACGTGTCTGCTTTAACTGTTTGATTTTATTATATCATTTCTATTAATTATTTCCTTAGCCGCTTTAACTATGATTTTGTTATATTACTCTTAATAATTTTTTTATCTGTTTCAATTAATATATCACTCTAATAAATTATTTTAAGTCATGTAAGTACTAGAATCACGCTAAAACAAACACAAAATGATAAATTAAGTCTTTCTTTTTAAACTGGATAAATAAAATTAAATAATTATTTTAATATTTTTTAATGATTATATTTGTGTCAAAAAAGTACTTTAAAAAATCTAATATAAATAAACCAAAAAATTTATGTATATTATTTGAAATGATGTAAAAAAAATACTATAAGTTACAATAATTATCAATTTAGGAATTTGGTTCTTGAAATTTTATCCATACTACATAAATTGGGACAAAGTGAGTAACATACATTATCTAAAATTTACGTAAAATATACATAATCTACAATAATTAATAATATAAATTTTTTTTAAAAAATTAAAATTTTGATTGACTCTACATTTTTTATATAAATTAAAATAAAATAAATAACATATATTATATAAAAATATAAAATATATCAATATCACATAAATTAATGTAAAACATAACATATATTAGGCCCGTAACATAGACTCTTGTAACTAGTCTATAGTAATAACTATTAGTACAAAACTTAAATTCTCCCCTTTTTTTTCAAGTTCTTATTATTTTACTTATAGCTTCTTGATTTCTCTTAAAGTAATTGTATTTTAATATAGTTAGTTATGATCATACCAAGCATTTTTCAAAACAAATTATACCACAATAACAATATATCTGGTGAATCCCACAAGTAAAATCTGAAGAGAATAAAATATATGCAGATCTTATCATTCCTTATAGAAATAGAGAAATTGTTTTCGAAAGACCTTCAACTCAAACAAATTATTCCACACACTTGTAAATGTTAAGTGTAATTTATTCACACAAAAAAGAAGCAAAGCAACATAGTTGTACTTCAATAATAGTTTAAATTATGAGTGCTTGGAATTCCTCCTCCAACACTACAAAAAGTAAAGCTCTAGATTGGAAATACCAAAAAAAGTCACTTTAGTGGATGAGTTGATAAGGCAAAATAATATTTTGAGATGTTGCCAATTATTCAATCTGCTTCTTTCTTTCTTTTAAAAGCAACAAGAAAACCTTTTGGATTAATTATCTTATCCATCGAAGTCGTTTGGTGTGATATATAAGAAAAGTTAAATTTAAAATAATTTTTGAGTGTTTTTTAATTTATTATTTGGTTGTAAAAGTTAGAATAATTCATTTCAAGATTAATAATTAATATTGGAATAAGTTATCCCTTTCTAGGGTGAAACATTTACTTAACCCATGAACACATCAACGTTGGTAATAATATGCAAGAATTTATTAGTATTAGGACAATTTTCAAGAATTCTATCATGGGAGACTCATAAACTCAAACTTGGTATCAACTCAACTAAACGAAGAAATAAGGCATGTGGACGAACTCAATCTATGTTTTAGTTAGCTTTATATACCTGTGATGAATATTAAACCCTTAAAGATGATGAATTGACTTGATTCTCTGAATCCTAACCTTCTTTTTTCCCCTTATCCCTAGTTCTCAAGTCTTACAGCGTGAGCGAGAGGAAAAAAATACACTTGAGAACTAATATGGGTCGATTATGTCCTCACAACGACGTGGGGATAAAATTGGAATGTCCTCGTTAAAAACAAGAATCAAATACTGTGGCGAGAACATAACACGTAAATGGTATTTCACTGAATTTGTTTTATGAACAAAAGGGGTCATCAACTCGTAAAACACATGCACAAAGTGCGTTTTATAAATAAATAGGTCATCAACACAAAACATATGCACTGAGTGCGTTTTATGAACAAATAGGTTATCAACACATAAAACACATACGTTGAGTGCGTTTTATGAACAAATAGGTCATCAACACATAAAACTCATGCATTGAATGCATTTTATGAACAAATAGGTCATCAACACATAAAATGCATGCACACACTGAGTGCATTTTATAAACAAAAAGGTAAAATGTACTAAGTTGGGACAGGTCCGTGTGTTGCGTATCCTTTTAAATAAGCAATTTTCCCTAAAATATTATCTTTCAAACTGCTTGGCCGAAAATTCCACTGAAATCATTTTTATATATGCTTTGACCCCCTTTCGATATTGATCTTGATAAAAAAGATTTAAAATAATATATTATGCGAGTGATCTTTAACTAAAGATATTATATCTTATTTTTAATACAATAAATTAAATAAATAATATCAAAATAACAAAACTATTATAATACAATTTAATCACAACATAACTAATCTTCAAATCAAACTACCCTTAGTCCTCCTTTGAGTTTTTGTATTGCTTTTTATTTGTTGATGATATAATAAAGCACACATAATCTACAATGTCGAGTTGGGACATTTCCAAATCTTATCCCAAAAGTATTCTTTGTGGATTAGATTTGTTGATATACTAGTTTTTGGGGCCCTTTAAAATATTGTCCTTCTTTGTCGAAAACAATGTTTTTATGACTCGATAGATATTATACTTTATCTGTCTTTTTTAGTTGTCATATTTTTTATTTTTAAAATTAAATTATATAAATTTTAATTAATATTTTAAAAAATATATATATTAATAATATTTTTTATATAGTTTTTAAATATTTAAAATTTTATTATAAAATATTAAATTTTAATCAAATAAATATTTTTAAAAATATAATATGACAACTAAAAAGGAACGTATATATATTTGAATTAAATTGAGTGGTAGAAGACATTTCACATGAGTTGTGTCCAGTTGGATGTGCCATTCTCGTACTACCACCTGTCTCTACTCACACATCGTGATAGAATTTAGAGGCCAAAATGAGTCACCCTTATTTGACTTTTTTTTCCCTTTTCGTTTACCATTTAGTGTTCGATATTCATTCAATATAATTTTATAAGTGAAATTTGAAAAAATAAAATAGGTATGGATCTTATCTATTTTTTGATATATATGTCAAACTTCTTTATAACAATATTTTTATTTTGATTTTTTAAAATTGTTATTGAAAGATATTGTTAAAACCAAGGTCGTCTCAACAAGTTTGCTAAAGCCAAACTTCATATAAATGAGGTCCGAAAGTAGGATATACGCATATATTATGAAGTTAGAATATAAACGATATAAATTTTCAATGAAAAATATATAACAAAGTTAGAATAATAAAACCTAACTCAAAAATTTGAAAAGTTTATATTATGATGTTAAAATAATGTTGTGTTGAATAAGTTAATATAGCGGTATTGAAGTAGTGTTGATTAATTTTACTGGTTGAAATTTGAAGAAAATACAAAAAAATAAATTTGATCTTTTTATAAACAAATAACAATAGATTTTCTATAATGTAGAAAGTTTAATCGTTTGAAAGACTTCAGAAATTCAATAATGAGATAATAAAAATAGTGAAAGGAAAATTAAAAAAATAAATTGGAAGAATAAATAGTTTTTAAGACTTTTATTAACAATATATAAATTATTATTTTTCTTAAAATGTAGATAAGAAATGATGCTACAATTAACTAAACACTATTTCATTTCTCAATTATTAAAATGATCTTTATATTATATTTTCTATTCAATTTTTTTTAAAATATTATAAATACATGAAATTCTTTTAGCACATATATATACATGTTTGGGAGAAAGTGAGGGTCCCAAAAAAATTAGGACGCCAAACGATTGCTTTAGTAGTCTTATGGTCAAAATGACCCTGATTACAGCTAACATATCATAATAATATGACACAACATACATAAAAAATCAATTTCACAAAAATATAACATGATAGTACAATATTATTTCTTGAATAGTAGATAGATAGTGAAACACGAGAGAGAGAAAATAGAAATTTAAACTTAGATAAAGACTTTTGGAGAGTACAATACTTATTACTTGGTGACTTTGTTTGTAGAGCTAGTTGAAAACTCCCTTCAAAATCTATTGGTCAATTATATTGTTTGGAATATTTTATCATATGAATAATTTAATAAGATGTATAAAAGGAAACCAATATCAAGTTTTTTGAATTTTAATTTTTAATAATTTAATAAGAATGATAGAATAAAGATAGTAAAAATTATGCGGATCAGATAAACAAACATATACCAATTAATTAGCTAACATAGCTATAGTTTGAATTAATTACGACTCGCAACAAACATCTAGTTGTAATTTTTGACAACTTTTGCCCAAATGTTGCCGGAAGGCCCAAAAAGATCATCTTTGGTAAAATTACACTGAGAGACACTAAACTTAAAAAATTACAAAAAATAGCCCTCGTTGTATAGACATGTATCATAATGTATATTTTGTGTATAGCCTACGTATAAGTAATATACATTGTATAGAAGTGTATACTTTCTATAACTTTTGACAAATAATATTGTATAGTCATGTATAATTTCGGTGATTTTGAACTATTTTTTATGTAAATAAAACATAAGCTACTTTTTTTTATAAACATTTTACTTTTTTGTATATATATATATATATATATATATATGTAATTTCCCCAAGATCTTTTACCCTCAAATCAGAGATTGGGCTTTATTGGCCCATTAATTCAAGCCCAAAAGAATGATCATATTCAAACACCCCACACCCCCCGAACCCCCTGCCCCCACCCAAACCGAAACATCGTCGGCACATTTTTGTCGATGTACCGTCGACCTAATCACACTGAATGCTTCTTACCCTCTTCCCTCTCTTCTTCTTATAAACCTAATTCCGCCGCCGTCGTCGCATCACGGTCTTCTCCGATGTCCGACGACGATCTCGTCGCCAGTCCTTCCTCGAATAACAATTCTCCGTCGCCGTCTCCATCACCGCCACCGTCTTCCGTAAAAAATGAACTAGTAACTCTTCCTCCACCGCCGACGATCCTGCCGGCGTCTAGTCGACCGGCTGCTTTTCCGGCACGCGAGGACTGCTGGTCGGAGGCGGCGACTCATACTCTGATCGAAGCGTGGGGATCCCACTATTTGGAGCTGAAGCGCGGTAATCTCCGGCAGAAGCACTGGCAGGAGGTTGCTAACGCCGTTAACGAACTTCATGGCCACACGAAGAAGCAATTTCGCACCGACATACAATGCAAAAACCGCATTGATACATTGAAGAAGAAGTATAAGATCGAGAAAGCTAGGGTTTCTCAATCCCATGGTCGGTATGTCCCACAGTGGCCTTTTTTCAACGGCCTCGATGCCCTGATCGGCGATAATTTCAAACCGTCGCCGTTGCCAGTGACGGCCGCTCCTCGTAGGAAGACACCTCCGTCGCTTCCTCCTCCACCTTCCGCTGTTCCAGTTGGTCCCCGGTCAAAGAGGCCGGCGGCAGCCTTGGAGGACGCCGTTTCCCGGAGGAATTTCTCTGCCATGGCTGCAGCTGCAGCGGCTGCTGCCTCTGAGGACTCGGACGAAGAGGAAGAGTCAGAAACTTCAAGTCCTGCCACATTTGCTGCCGGCGCTCTAAGTAGGAGGAAGGAGAGTGGAGCATTAGCAGAGGGTTGTAGCAGGTTAGCTGAAGCAATAGGAAGGTTTGCTGAGATATATGAACGAGTTGAAGATGCAAAGCAGAGACAAATGGTGGAATTGGAGAAGCAAAGAATGCAGTTTGCAAAGGATTTGGAGAGTCAAAGAATGAAACTCATTATGGAGTCACAAATTCAGCTTGAAAAGCTTAAACGCGCTAAAAACAGTTCACAAGCTGGTAAGTGACTATGTATTCCTAGTGGAGAATTTGCTGTTCCTTTCATTATGTTTGGTTTTGGATAGCAATCCAATTAATAGTCGTTTATGTATTTATGAAGCTACCTATTTATGTATGCATCTTAAAAGAAGGTTTCAATTTGAATGTTAGATACAAAGATGTTTCTTATTCAAGTTGTTAGTTTACATTTGATGTTTGAGAAGTTTCCGATTGACCATAATGATGGTATATCCTCAGGTTTGTTTCTTAATTGCTCTTTTGCTTCATTTGGGGTTCTTCCTGATGAAAGATAGATTGATATTGGTGTTTTCAGTTGCTTTATCTTCACTTCTCCTTTCCTCTTGTTAACATGCACTAGTAAGATTCTTTTTACTAAGACTGAAGAAATTAAACCCGAGAAGAGTTTCATAGCATTAGCCGCTTAGGGAAATTCAGGATATCTGATAAGTGGGAACTAGTGTTGTAATGGTCCTTTTCTTTGATCTGTACTTGTGCAAAGAAAACACTGGATGAAGTTGACAATCATAAAGAACATATTAATCACCAAGGATGGAGAATGGGTGCTTCTCACTGGATGTGAATTGGGGGTGCATTGCATCTTTGCTGAGTTATTAATGGAATCACATATAACTGATAGAGTTAATGTGAAACAAATTCCTCTTTGTTTTGTTGGTTAAGGAGTTAATGCATAAAATTTCTCATCTGAGTTAGTTATCAAGGAGGTTAACTAGATTGAAGATATATAAGGTAACATATGTTTGTTTTGTTTTCTTGAAAAGGCTACAAGAACCTATGCTATAAATTGATGGGAAAGTTCCCTTATACAAGAAATATTCCAAGTAGAGAGATTAAAAATAAATTTGATTCTTCAGAAAGTACACTTAATCTTCTATGCAGACTGGAATATACTAGTGATAGTGTCTATTCCTCTTCAAAATCAGACTATGCACCATCATGAGCTATCTAACTTCTCTCCTTCCATTGAACCCACATAAGTACTAGTCTGGCGAAAATCCCTGCTCTATGCCTTCGTCTCCTGCTTCCATAGGCTCAGTTGTACAACAATATCTTTATTGTTTGACTTCGACTTGCCAATCTCAAAGCTGGTGAACAAAATCTTTCTTGAATAGTTGGGAGATTCATGTGTCAGGAATCAGCTTCTGAGTGCTTATACTAGTTCAGGCTGTAGGTTTTATTCTACATTGGTTAGTTATGTAGGTAAATTGTTTAGATGACAACCTCTTGGACTGAGTATGCGTCTCTCACTTTTTAACCAAAATTAAATAGCTTACATAAATATCTTGATCATATTAGCCAATAAAGAAGTAAAATGATCTATGAACCAGATTATTATTTTAATTCTTTCCACTTGTGGGATTTCATTGGGTATGTTGTTGTTTGTTTGTTTCATTATGAGGTTTTGATGATTGGTGCGTTTATGGTTTCATGAGGGCTTTGACCAACTGTTGGCTCCTCCTAAAATTATCCTTCTTCTTGGTAGTTGGCATAATATTGTGGTTTTCTTTTAAGGTGTTTTCCTTTCCCATAACCCTTTCTACTTACTAGCTACATAATACAACAACAACATACCCAGTGGAATACCACAAGTGGGGTCTGGGGAGGGCAAAATGTACGCAGACCTTACCACCACCTTATAGAGATAGAGAGGTTGTTTCCGAAAGACCCTCAACTCAAAAATATTATCCCCAAAAGCAGAAAATACTAGATATGAAACCAAACAACTAAAGTGGAAGCAAATGACAGTTTATAAAGACAATAAAAATAACAAACATAAGTGACAGAAAATAACAACACGATATACTAGCTATACGTAATGCATCCTCCAAACAATCCCCCATGGTGTCTAACTTGGATCGTAAGTTTGATTAAAATTGTATTTTTCTCAGAAGTACTTTATACTTCAATTCAACTAGATTTAATTTGTTCTATTCAATTCATATTGAAGAATGCATTTTTGTTAAATTCTCTTAGAATTTCCTTAGGAAAAAAAAGAGGAATATTGTTTTGGAAACATTTCGTGTTCACATCGTTTGAACAGATTGAGTTTGAAATGAAAATAGGCACTTTCAAATGTATTCCAGAACATAATTGCTATGGTCTCAAGACTTTCTATTTACTTGATGAAATTGTTGATTTAATGACCGCAAGAAAATCATACGATACCACGGGAGATCCGTGGTTGGTCTATATACCGAGAATAACACTTAGGGATCATTTGGTTTGAATACAAGTTATAACGAGATAAGTTATGCTGAGATTATTTCTTATTGATTGTTTATTTTGTTGTATTCAGAATATGCATTGCATAAATTTTAAGAACAAGTTGTTTGCTTAAAAAAATGCCCTTCAATTTATTTAGTTTTTTTAATAATTTCTTTGTAAGCTTTATTTATTCATTCTTAAAAAATAAAGCTTCCAACTTATTTAGCTTAAATATTTTTGTGAGTGCACTCTCACGATGGTACCTTATGTATTTAAAAATAAAACTTTCATCTTATTATCATAAAAATAAGGAGTAGTGAAGATTGTGAATATTATTATACATGGTATGAAAAATAATGTGAATATACATGAATGTGAAAAGTGAGGTATAAAAAGGATTTAAATGATATATTTGTCATGTTACCTATTTTATATTGGCCAGTGGCGGATCTAGGATTTTAAAGTCGTGAGTGCGGACCTTCCTTTAATGTAAAATTTTCATAATAACAACATACTTAGGATAATTCCATAAAGTTGGAATTAACATAAAATTGCTATCGATCATAAAGTATAAGAGCAAAATTATTTGAATACAACAATAATTTTTAAAAAATAAACAAAAAACATTTAAAAATAAGTTAAAAACTAACCCCTTGTTTGGATGGTTGTTACCTGTTGTATTGTTAGTTTAAATACAATGTTTTGATTGTTACTTAAATTCCATTGTACCGTTTGTTTAAATTCATTGTTAGGTAACGACGAAAAGACCCATTCTATGTAACGACCAATTTGGTGTGGTTGCGTCATTTCTTTAATAGTATCTTCTCATTTTTGACTTTATTTATTATTTAATAATTCTATTTTATTGTTTACTCTATCTTTTCATGGTATCTACCACATATCCTACAATTTCTTGCAGGTTTATCATTCAAATTATGAATGTATCTATTCAAACATTGTATTCATTCAAAACAATACAGTATAGTACGATACAATACAATACATTATAAAATAATGCATAACAACCATCCAAAGGAAGTGTTCAAGAAAAAAAAAGTGAACAAAGAAAGTACAAAAAAAAAAAAAAAAAGAATAAGGAAAGTATAATTAAAAGGAAAAAAGAACAAAGCAAAGCTTTATGGAAGGACAAAAAAGGACAAGTCAAGTAAGAAAACGAAAATAGGAGTTCATAAAAATATTCTATTTGGGTATAGAACCGTGAACGTAGCCATCAAAAGCTCCTTACTTATGGAGCTGAACCAAAGCACCCACCCAAAGTTTTGACTAATTGGTGCTCTTCAGCTATTGTAGACAAATTTTAAGAAATTTCTATCTAAGAATATATATTTTTCGTTGGGGTCAATGGTGCTTGAGCACCCAGAACGTGACATATAGGTCCGCCCCTGATCCCGGGATTACTGTATCCCCCAAGGGGAGTGATAACTTATCCCAGTACTAACTATAAATCCCTGGATAAGTTATCCCAAACTTGCCAATCAAATAGCAAACTGAGTGACACTGTAATTTTATTCCATGGCTATTTGATGTTATCCTTCTACCAAACGATCCCTTAGTTTAAGCTTCACAGGATGGCTAATAAGAGAAGTAAAGATGCAATGCTTGTGGCTATGTGCGGTAATAGAGGCAATCAAAAGCCGCATAAGTGAATATATAACCTACAAAAAAGTGAGCTAATCCAACCAATCTTGCTTGTACAATAAAAAGGGCCACTGGTTTATCTCTCTGGCGAATCAAATTGGCCAAAGGTGTGCGTTTGTGAGCCCATGCTAAAGTTAGAATTCTAGCCCTTCCAAAGTAGTATCTCACTGATGGCTCGGCCCCCCCTCCCCCCGGAAGGAGGCCTAGGAACTGTGCGTATCGACCCGTGTTTTTTGTTGCATCAAACAAATATTATCTACTCATAATTATAAATGTGCATCTTCGCCCTACCATGACATGCTTATAGAAGCTTTAGTCGTTCAGCTGTGTGAAGAAAGCTTCAGTCTGTAGTTTGTTTTCTCATCATTCTACTATTGTAATTGCTAATTTCTCCTGCTTTAGTTCATTGTGGTGGCTGTGTTTCTGAAGGAATTTTATGATTGTTGAGCTCTAATTATGGAATTAGCAATCGATAGGGTCAGAGGGTAAAGAGTTCCTAAATTCTTGCTCCACTTGGGTTCAAGAAAGGTTATTGAGAAACTTTACTGGTGCACTCTAGCTCCTGAACACTTGAATTCTCTTTTGTTCTAAATATTACGTAAAGACAGTAATGTGCCATTATTATTTACTAGTTACTATTTTTTGGATGTTAGCTTGAAATTATTTTGAACAAATGAGAAAGAAGTTAATGAATTGCTATTTTTATGAGCAGATGCTTACTTGTAGAAGGAATGTTGGCTAGAAGAAAGCATTTTTCGATGAATCTTCCGGAGGTGATACATATATTTTGGTTAAACCTCGCCAAGAGTTTACACGTCTGCTTTAGTGAAGATGAGCAGTAGATATTAGTTTAGGCTTGATTTACTGTATTTTTTCTGTAAGACTCGAAGAGCTTGTAACTTATATGTAAAGTGTTTGCCTGAGCCAGACCCTCATCGCGGTCCTGGTTACATTCTGACTCTTTAACTTTCTTCGTCTTCTTCTTCTTATTTTTTCTTTGTGCACGTGTGAATCGAATCATGAAGTTCCTGTTTCGCCTTTCTTGGTTAATATACATTTCCACCAATTCGGTTTTCATTTCTCCTCCTGTGGTTCGATTCTTAATTTCTGTTTCTAGCTTTGTTGGAGGAGAATTGGAATGATATTTCTGTTCCTGTGTTGGACTGCATTTTCTAAATTCTCTGCATTATTTGTTAAACAATTGCCTGCACATCATACTCATCTGTCATCCTGAATTTGAACTTGTCCATTTCACTATTGTTTTGACTAGCTATTTCGTTTTGTACTGTAATAATACAGGCTAAATTACATTGATGGCGTAGATGAATCATTTCTGATTTTACTATGATTGTATTTAACTTCAATTTTGTCTAACGAACTTGCACGCCATGCTGAGTGACAATATTTGCATCCACAGAGATGTAAAGCCTCCGCGAAAGGAACGTGAGTACACATGGAATGATATTCACATGAAAAGTAGCAGTCGAGGTATGATAATTGAACCTTTTGTGTCTCAATTTAAGTTCATCATGTCTCAACTGTGTCTACCTGCTTAAATTTCTTGATGCATAATTATGAGTGACCAGTAATGACCTATAAATGTTGAAGTTTTCTATGAGTTATTTTTTTGATACATTAAAAATGACAAATAAAAATAAAAATATATTTTTTAAATATTGAACAAATAAAAGTAAACAGATGGAGAGGGATTGCTAAAATTTTGATAACACACAGTCCTTTTAACATTTACTTGATCTTTGACTTCCAACAAGTTGAAGTGAAAGTACGACTACTCTTTTAATGAAAGAAAAATGGAGCTCTTCTATTTTTTTTTCCTCTCTCAGTGTTTGATATCCACATTGAAGCTCGAGAAGAAGTTAAACTCGAAAGCTTTGATTATAGAGACTATTTATCACTCTACTACATGATTAACGGAATCTATTTTTTTCAGCTAGGATGTTTTGTGGAAAGCCTTTTTCTTCCCACAGTAAGTTTATTGTGAAAACTATTTTCCAATTAACGGCTAATCCAGAATCAAAATGTAAACGCCATTAGGTGGAAAAAATTAGTACTCATCCACTTGAATTCTAGTAGTCACTATATTTTGGATCCCATTTTGCAGAACCTGAACTGTCTCAACTATAATTGTGGAGTAGAGTCCAAGGGTGTTTTTGGTATGAAGGATGATATTTTTCGAAAAATGTCTTCGAAATGTACATAGTTTCTTCAAAGGAAAATGACTTTCCAACATAAAGTAGGAAAAATATTTTCCAAAACTCTCTTCACCCAACCCTGACCTTTGACCCAACATCCGACTTTGACCCGAGACACAACTGTCGATTCAGATCTCAATCTGGGACTCGACTTCAATTTGGGATTCAAATTGAGACCCGACCTAGGATCCGACACCGACTCCCAACTCTTGACCCTAATATGGGACCCGAATCCTGTCGACCCAAGACAAAACTGTAGATTATAGTATTTTCAAGTCCGATGGCATAGTATTTTCCCAAATTATTGAGACAATATTTTCTTCTTACTCATCAAACACAAGAAATAAGTAAGAAAACCACTTATTTTTCAAGAAAATATTTTCCTTCATACCAAACACACCCTAAGAGTGAAAAGAAAGAATTGACCATAGAGCAACTCAAAGTTGGGACAAGCAGTATTTTCTTTTGCTCCTTGATGAGTATAGTGTCTAAAAGGATATGAATATAACATGAAAATTCATTGTTGCTTGAACTATACACCTTGTTTTAAAACAAGAAAAACATTGTAAACATGTATACCTTAGTAAATAAATATTGAGACAAAAAATGATCATTTTCTACATGGTACTTTGGAACTATACCTATTATGATTATGTTTCTGTCTTCTTCCCTACAACTGTCACCGCCTCCTCGATTGCTTGAGCAAATGTTGCAATCTTGTAAGTGAAGAACCCCACTAGCATGGGTATCAACTCAAGGTGCATGAGCCCATACTCCACCGAAAGGATACTGAAAAGAAACCAAATCCATATAAGTTGCAATTTGTAAGCAAAACTCCATAACTTAAAGCCAGTTTATCCAATGTAAAAGCATCAGTGCGTGCTCCAGAACAATGCGTGCTCCAGAACAACTTTTGGCTTTTGCCTTATAAGTTGCTTATTATAAACTTATCCAAACGGGCACTGAGTTACCTTTTTCTTCTTTGGCAGATAAGTGGTTGGTTAACTTCTAAATTTAGTAAAGCAAAAAGTCTAACTAAATATTGAAAGTAAAAGGTTTTTAGGAGAAACTGAAGCTCCTTTTAACCAGCTCCAATTTCTTTATCCATTCAGAAACCTTATAAGAGAAGTTTCCTTGCAACAATTATTCCATCCGCACGTGTTTTAATGCAATATGGTGATAGTGGAAGATCCTTACCCATTCCAACGGTTATAGATCATGACCAAAACAACAGGAACTAGTAGCCTTGGCTGCCCAGCTGCTCCCCTGCAAGTGAAGCTTTCTCGTAAGTTAATTAATCAGAGATCAAACTGGTCCTTTGTGGTATATGACTACTGTTCCTTAGTCAGTTAGGGATTCAAGAATGATACATGTCTTAGATTTCTATTGACCCACCCATTGCTTAATAGCTTAAAATCCTGGTATTAAGAAATTGTTCACCGTGAAACAAGCACAGTATATCAGACCATGTACAACCCCAAGGTGAAAATGGTAATCGCAAGTATAGTTAAGCCAAAAGTCAGCTTTTCATTCACCATGGATGAGAAACGTGAAATATGTGAGTGGGTAAAAAATTTGAGGATTCCAGAGGGATATGCTTCAAACTTGGGCAAGCGGGCAGACTTGAATGAAGGCAAGTTGATAGTTTGGGTAGTGGTAGGATGTTAAAGAAGTAAACCTAAAAACATCATATAAATAAGAAAGGGATTAAGGACTTGGTGTAAACTCCTGGTTATGGGAAACTTGTTAGTTTACGCCAAGAATCTTTTCTGAGCTTCTACTTGCTGTTAAATTAACAACTTTAACCTGTAGAGACTCATATTGAACTGTGGACCCTAAATTACTGGAGCCCATATGGTCAAGTAGCTTCATAAAAGAGATGATAACTATAGCACTTCCCGAGTGTAGCACACACATACCATGCAGAACATGCAAAAATGATATAAAGCTAGTCTAAATTCACTCTCCCTCTTAGCATAAGAAATAAAACTTGCCAGTGGACGTAACCCTTTAACCCTCCCCCGGGGTTTCAGAGAACGAGAAAGGGCAGAAAGGGAAAGATAGGAACCAGAAGCTTATCAGACAAACAGATGTATTCATACTTATTCTAAGGGTATCTACTCTCTTTTTGTTTGTTTGTAAGGAAGCAGAACAATTTTTTGCCTGCAGAAAACAATAAGATTGCAACATGAAAAACAAAGTATTACGGAACTGCATTTTGCCTATGATTAAGAAGGGCAGTAAAAGACCATCAAGATATTGGAGATAAACATGCACAGAAGGAGCAATCAGCTAAGGATTACATCGCGAAAAGCATACTTGATAAGCGCTTTGGGTCCATCTGTCCTTAAAGAATCCACGCTGTTCCCCAACATACGCATGTACATCAATGAACCAAGTAGCCCAGCACCGTAACTGGCCAGATGGAAAACATAACATTTTATTAACACCAAACATATGCATATACATGAAAGAACCAAGTTACCAACATTGTAACAGGTCATAGAAACACAATATCTTATCAACATACCCAAAGTATACTTGAAGATTTGGTCATTTCATTGTATTAAATGGCTATTTGTTCAGTAACAATTTCACCTTTTGAAGAAAAAAGGAAGCAAATGAAGAGTTACTTCAACAACAACATACCACCCACTGGAGAGGGTAGAGTTTACGCAGACCTTACCACTACCTCGTCGAGGTAAGAGGTGGTTTCCGAAAGACCCTTGGCTCACAAATACTATTAACATAGCTCACAAATATTATTAACATTAGAAACCACAATGGACCAATATACTAATCAAAGGAGAGCTAGCATAATGGATAAAGGGTTACGTTAAACTGCAAGATCACTTGATCAGACCATATATTAATACTGTAGAGCTTGAAAAGAACGAGAATTTCTAGAAAGACAACTAGTTTACCTTGCTGCAATTTCAGGAGAATAAGAGACATAGGCTGAAGCTATGCCAACACCACCAATCCCAAGGGTGAGGAACTGTAATTTGTCCTTCAACTGCAGAGGAAAGAAACACAAAATACAAATATTTTAGAAGTGTGAACTTGTACAAAGTCAACAGAGCTCAATCACGAGTATGATTCACGCGGAGAAAATAATAAACATGTACCTTAAGATACTGCTCCTTTGACTGAGCTGCCAAAATATTTGGGTCCTCTTTTGAACGTCTTGTTTCTCGAAGTAACACTTCCTGAGGAATGAACAACTCAGCATCATATTTCCATATCTCAGAAGGGAGACATTCTGAGCAAAAAATAGGTTTCAAATTTCAAGAAACGAATTCTTTAGGCAGTTCTATTGACATACACTGCCCCCAGTTGCAGCCTTTGCAGCCCTATCCCACTTCTCCTGCTCGCGTCGTGTTGGTGCAGGTCTCCATCTTTGAGATGGACTAACACTAGCCTGAAACTAATTTCAGCTTGAAAAATATCCGTAAAAAGAAAATAAATGCCGAATAGCTAAAGCTAAGTGTCTTAAAATTGGCATACTTTACTTTCCTCAACTTCAGTGTCTAGCAAAGATTTTGAAGGGGCTATTAGCTTCTCGGTTAAGTCGATTTCCATACTGCATCCGCCAAACGCAATTACGTTAGAGGAAGAAGGGAACTGATATATCTCTATTCATAGGAAAGGTAGGGAGTCTCACCTGTCAAGACTCATGACTCTGTTTAAGCTCAGAAATCCAGACGACTCTTCCTGTTAAGATCAAGATGACATAGTCACAAACAAATTAAGCAAACATTTTAACATGAATGTTGTTAAACAAAACACTGAATTCTACCCTCTATAGTAGTATAGAGCTTCTTCAGACTAACGCACTACAAGACAAATCATAGTTTCATGCAATTCAATTCAAAAACACAAAAGAAAGAAAAGAAAGGTAATAATCACTCGATGACAAATATTGGTCTATTCCCTGTCATTCAGAAAGCTAGGGACTGTCAAGGAAAGATTCCTCAAAAGACATAACAATTGACTGCAGCCAGCATAACATAGAATCCTTAATGCAGTCCAGATAAAATTCACCTCAACTCCAAACTACGTGTAGTCAATTGTTTGCATTTTCAGTAACCATTATATTCTTTTCAGGCCTATTTCATTCCAATACTAAATAACTCATCCTTCAAGACCAATCAGAGATACCATACAACTACAGGTCATCCAAATTGCACACTTGCCTTGAAATCAATTCTAACCAAACTAAACATTACTCCTAACGAAAACCAGACTCAACTAATTGTATACAACAACTAAGTTGTTAGGCAGCTCAATTGCCCCAAAAAACTTAAAGCTCAATAAACCAAAAGCCTGTTGCTTAAAAAGCTATTGGAGAACTTTGTCAGAGTACATCTCATATTAGCACCGAAGGATGTGACCTAGTGGTCAATAAAGTGGGTCGAGAACGCTAAGACAAGGAGATCCCATATCTCCTTACTTATTTGCTGTGGCCATGGAAGACTTGAGTAGATCACTCAACACTTTGAGAGACAACAAAACCTACTTATATCATCCTAGGTGTGCTAAGCTAGGTGTCTCACATTTGTGTTTTGCAGACGATTTTAAGTCTATCTCAGCCTTGATAGAGTACTTCAAAATCTTTTCAGCAGCCTCAGGTCTACAAGCAAACATGGGAAAAAGTTCCATTTATTTTGGAGGAGTCAGTAATGCTGAACGAGATAGGATCATACAACACACTGGGTTCTCCATTGGACAACTACCATTTAAATACTTAGGCATCCCATTCTCCACAAAGAAACTTTCCTTGACACATTCATTGCCTCTTGTAGAGAAAATAGTTGCAAGGATAAACTCATGGATTGCTAAGAAACTGTCATATGCAGGAAGATTGCAATTAATCCAAGTAGTATCATTTGGCATCCAATCTTATTGGTCTCAGCTCTTCATTATTCCAGCAAAAGTAATCGGGCTTATTGATGCTCACTGCAGAAGTTTCCTATGGTCAGGGACTAATTCTATCACTAAGAAGTCACTTGTTGCTTGGGAGAGGTTATGTACTCCTAAATCAGTTGGTGGACTAAACCTCATTAATCTTAGATTATGGAACAAAGCAGCAATCCTAAAGACTACATGGGATCTAAATAACAAGCAAGATAAGTCGTGGATTAGCTGGATTCATACTTACGACATTAAAGCCAACACCTTACTATCAATGCCTATCCCTCCTCAAGCCTCATGGATGATAAGGAAGATTATTGCAGCTAGGAGCATGCTGAATCAGACTTAAACACTGCAACAAAGCTCAATCGCAATAAAAAGTATCTACCAAAAGTTGTTAGGAGATAATCAAAGAGTTTGCTGGAAATCACTGATGTTTGATAACAAAGCCAGGCCAAGAGCAAGAATAACTCTCTGGCTTCAGCTTAAAGATAGGTTGCAGACTACTGACAGACTACTTTCCTGGGGGTTAGTAGTTGATCAAAAATGCAAGTTATGCCAGCAGCAATTTGAGTCAAGAGATCATTTGTTTGTTCAATGTTCTTTCACTCAACATCTATGCAGAAGGATTATGGAATGGCTACAATGGAAATGGAATTCAACAACATCCTGGGATTCACATCTTGAATGGGTCATTTCACACTCAAAAGGGAAGTCAGTAAATGCTCAAATTTTCAAAATGGTTAACACAGAATTTGTTTACATGATCTGGATTGAAAGGAACATGAAAACATTTGAAGACAAAGGAGACAGTGTGATGATATTGCAAAGGAGCTAGCCTATATAGTTAACTTGAGGGCCACAACAAGGATCAAAGACAAATTACAGCAACTAATGTTTTAGATTACACTTTGTATAGCCACTAAATTTAGTGTGTTTATTCTGAGATAGCAATTGAGTTTGAAATTGCTATGGTTTTGTAATGACACTACTTGGTGATTAATAGAAAGTTAGTTATCACACATTCAACTCCTAGCTAAGGCAAAACCACTAGGTGATTTCTTTTCCTCTATCCAAGCCTTAGTGGATAGAGAAACATCTTATATTATGAAAACACCATGAAATATGACAAAAATCAGATAGCACAAAGCAACATTGAACAAGAACAGCTAAAACGACAAATATTAATACATAAAGATTGTACCTTTGCAGGAGAAGAACGAGAGACAGGGTCCTTTTCTTGAGGATCCTGAACAAACTTTTTCATACGACCCATAAATTCTTTGTTCCAAATAAAATCATCAGAGGTAAGAGGATCTTCATCCTGACCCCAATACTTCCTTAGCTTAGTTGTAGTTGGTGGGCCTCCATAGTCACCAGGTGCATCCCCTGTAGACCATTTCATAGGCTTTTTCTTGGGAAGAATTACTTTGGTTTGTCTTGGATTTGGGATTGCTGGATTTAGTGTTGGGGATGAATTGCTTGCAGATTCTTGAGATTTTGGTGTGGCTGTAGTAGTCACTGAGAGGTAGGAGCAATTTAGAACAGCCATTTTTTCCTTTGGCTTTTTGGGAATGGAGGAAAAAATTTGTGTTAAATGATCGAAAATTGTGTGGTTTTTGGTCGGAGAAAATTAGTGGAAGGGAAAATCTGCTTACATGGACCGTTTAGGAACAGTAATTTCACACGCGTTGATTTAAATCATAAAAAATATTTTGTTGATGTTTGATCATTAAAAATTAAAATTAATTTATTTAAAAATTTGAAGTTAGAGCTATATTTGATTCTATCTTTTGCAATAAATATTTTTATATATAATGTATATTTTTCTAAAAAAGAAAAATGAAATAAGGTTTAAATGAGGTTATTTTATATAAAAAAATTAAGGCTAATTTGCAGGAAAAAAAAGTGAAACAAGTTTTGGTGTTTTCTGCAGCTATATTTAAAAAATTTATAATCAAACACTAGTTTTCAAATATAGTGAAAACAATTGAAAAAAATAAAAACTTTTCATGATCCAACGAGTCTAGCATTTTGGTTTTTATATAGTAAAAATAAATTAAACAACATAAATACAAATAGCAGGTACATATTTGTACTCGTTTGTTTCAATTTATTTATCTTATTGATTTTTGAAAAATAGACCTTATATACCTCTCAACTTTGTGATTTAAAGTGTGTGTATATATATATTCTTATCATCATAAAAGAGATTCACGTATACCTTTCTCATATAATGAAAATAAGTTATTTTCTTAAAAAAATCATATAAGTATATATATAATCTTTGTAGTAAAGTTCATGAATATATTTAATATTTTCACTTTTCCTAACATTATTTTTATACAACAACTATATACTCAATATAATACCATAAGTAAAATTTGAAAATAGTGATGTATATGCAACTTTGTACTAAGCACAAAAATGATGGTATGTGTAACCTTATTTCTATTTTGTAAAGATAGAGAGATTATTTTCAAAAAAATAATCGAGTTGAGTACTCTCAGGAAACAATCGAGGTCTGCATACATTTTTATCCTCCTCAAAACTCACTTGTAAAATTTCACGGGATCTATTGTTGTTGTTGTTGTAATCGAGTTGAGTACTAGAAAACAAATACGAACTAAATGATTTTGAAAGAAAAACAACTATTGGGGTTAAAATTATAGAAAGTAAAGAGTTAAAGATAGGAAAAGTGCATTTTACTCTATGCACAAGCCCCTCTTTTGATATTTTTTTCCCACTCTTTCTGTCTGCCTGCTGAAAAATCGTTGTCGAGTAAAAAGAACATTTTGTAGGTGCAACAGAACAAAAATAAAAAAAAAAAAGGGAAAAAAAAGATAGAATTTTCCCTTTTTCTTTTTTTCAACTCAGAACAGAAAAAGAAAGTGGTCAGAGAGAAGATCGGAAAATGGCTTCCTCCAAAGAACGTGAAAACTTCGTGTACATCGCTAGGCTTGCTGAGCAAGCTGAACGCTATGATGGTTAGGGTTTTTTTCCTTCGTAAATCTTTTTTTTTTTAAATTTACTATATGAATAGATCTAAGTTAATGTATATGTTGTTTTGGTTTACTTGATGTAGAGTAAATTTGACTAATAAAAATTGATAATCAAAATTAAACTTGAGTTGTTGCTAGTGTTGAAAGGCAACTTGACATAACTGGTAAAGTTTTTGGAGCCGTAGACACATTGATGCTCCAATTATAGCGGGAGCTTAGTGCACTGAGCTGCCCTTTTTAAAGCTGCTGCTGTTGGAAAGTTGGAGTGTAAGGAAGAATTTGCAGTCTAGCAATTTTTTTTTTTTTGAAAGAAATGACTTTTTCTTTCTTTGGAGAAAAAGGTTTTAGCATCAGGGAAAAAAATGTGTTTGGATAATTGTAGTTTTTTAGAAGTTTTATGAGTGGAGGAAGATTTTCTTTTTCCAGAAGTGCTTCAAGAATCATGATAGTTCTTCGCTCAAAAAGTTTATTTTTTTCTGTTTGGAAACCTTTATCAAATTCAAAATGCTTTTTGTTTGTTGTCCTTTTTGCTTACTGAGGAAATGCACTTGATAGGAGGGTGTGGAGGTCGATAATTAGGGTAAAAGGTTAGTAGGTAGTCCGGCGTATTGCTTTCCCATTTCCGGGGTATTAGTTTTATTCTTTTTCTTCTTGTTTCTTTAGCCTTGATTATTGTACTATCTTCTTCTTGTTTCTTTAGCCTTGATTATTGTACTATCTTCTTCTTGTTTCTGCTTGTTGCTACTGCTTTCTTTTATATCTTTCTTTGAGCCGAGGGTCTATTAGAAACAACTTCTATACTTTCTTAAGATAAGAGTAAGGTCTACGTACATTCTATCCTCTCAGACTCCATTTGTGGGATTACACTAGGTTTTTTGTTTTTCTTCCTCTGTTTTTTTCCTTCTCTTTTCGTTCTGTGTCAGTGATAAGGATAGAATTAGGGTTTCATTTTCTAGGTAATTGGTTGATATGTAATATTTAGAGAGCATGTTACAGAGATGGTCGATGCAATGAGGAGTGTTGCAAATCTGGATGTTGAACTGACTGTGGAGGAGAGGAATTTGTTATCTGTTGGTTATAAGAATGTGGTAGGATCTAGGAGAGCATCGTGGAGGATCTTGTCTTCCATCGAGCAGAAGGAAGAGTCTAGAGGAAATGAGCAGAATGTGAAGCGGATCCAGGGGTACCGCCAAAAAATAGAGTCAGAGCTCACCGACATTTGCAATAATATCATGACTCTGATTGATGAGCATCTGATTCCTTCATGTACTTCTGGGGAATCAACTGTGTTTTACTACAAAATGTGAGGCTTGGTATATTGTTTGTTTTGAGTCGAAAACACTGGATTTGGTTTTTTGAAAGTTCAAAACTTCATATGTTCATTTTTGTCAATGTGCTTTATCTTTGGGTGCAGGAAAGGAGATTATTATCGATATCTTGCAGAGTTTAAAATGGGTGATGACAAGAAAGAGGTGTCTGATCTGTCTTTAAAAGCATATCAGGTATGCAGTTGCTATAAACCTGTAAGAAGACATTAATCATCTTTCTTTCTACTAAACAAGAAAAGACTGATACATATGGTCTATCATCTGTGATGTTTCTAAGTGAGTGCCAGTATATGTTCTCCTTCATCGCTCAAGGTCTAATTACTTAGATTGAGGTTATTCACTTTCTACATATTGTTATTATTTTTGAACTCCCGAGATTTCAAATGGGGAAGGATTTTGTGTTGAACTGTAGGACACATGAGAAATATCCTATGTGATGTGAGGAGTTTGGAGAAAATCCTGTTTAAGATGGTAAATTGATATGTCTTATTAAACCCCTGATTATTATTCAATTAAACCTTTAACCTCTAATCCCATGTGACGAAAGATAAGCCACACTCATGCTCAATGTGAGCATTGTCTCCAGATTTTCTGACACTTCACCACAATCCTGAAGCTGACAACTAAGAATAACATCGAGGGAGTGGGATTAGGTTGTTATTTAGTGGTTCATCAGTTGGTGCGTAACTTCATGATTTGCTATGAAAAATTTGATACGTTGGAGAACTTTTTTTAGATAGACTGTTATCATGTTTTGAGTATGGTGCTCTTCTGAAGCAATTCTACTGGATCAGTCTACATTTATTGTTCGTTTCTCTGCAACTGTTCCTTTAATTCTAAGGATGCATGGCAGTGAACTCAAAAGTTAAAACCTATATGATAGTTGACAACTATGTAGCTAACATATAAACAGACCACACAATTGATATACCCATGATCTATTGGTTATATCATGTGGGGCCTCAGCTTAGGTGTGCTAGAGCCTCCTTAGTGTGTGAATTCTTCAAATTTAGCTTCATGATGTAGAACGTGGCGTGTACATGATCTGCAGCAGATCTCTTGTTTTTTTTTGTAAATTCCTTTTTGTTTTTGTGAACTAGCACAGTATGTTCTCTGATTTGGTTACTTTGTTGCTGGTAGTAGAGGCTTTTTTCATATGGAATTTGATGGCATTTTCAAGAATTCAACTTCATAACACTATAAATTTGATGCAGAGCCTCTCTGCTTGTCCTTTTCTTCCATTTCCCTCTCTTCATATTTTATGTATAGTGTTTGTATGTGTTTTCTTAACATTGGATTTTGTATGTATCTACTCGTCCACTTATTGGTCATTCTAAACCTCATGTACAGACAGCTACAACTACGGCAGAAGCTGAATTACCAATTACCCATCCCATTCGATTGGGTTTGGCTTTAAATTTCTCTGTTTTCTACTATGAGATAATGAACTCCCCTGAAAGGTTTGTGTGGTTTTGAGTTTATCATAGTTTATCCACAACATGTTCTTCATCTCAGTTGATTATAATCTGTTTTCTTCAGGGCATGCCATTTGGCTAAGCAGGTTTTTGATGAAGCAATATCAGAGCTGGATTCTCTCAATGAGGATAACTACAAAGATGGCACCTTAATTCTGCAGCTTCTGAGGGACAATCTCACCTTGTGGACGTCCGACATTCCAGAGGATGCAGGTATATACCAGTCTTGTTCTCAAGGCTGCTTTGGTGCCTACATAATCCTCGTAGCCGGTTCATTAAAATTTCTACACGCTCTTTTCTGCTTATAGTTGCTAGAGTTAACTTGAGTGTTCATGGGTGCTAAATTTGCCTGTTAGGCTATTACAGATGAGAGAGATCTTCAGAAAGAATTAGTTTATTTCTACAACCTTTTAGATGACATTTAGTGTGGAATGCACTGTACTGTTAGCCCATTATTTTTGAGAATGAAAACACTAGGCAGCTAAAATAAAAGTTCTAGACATCCTTCCTTGTTTGATGGGAGAAGAGACGAATCAGGCGAGGAGATATTAATAGTTGGAGATTCTTTCTTGTTCATACAGTGTTTTATCGGGAATTGGATGATAACTAAGAATCTTGGCAGATCTGCCTTGTTTCTTTCTTTTTTCCCCCAACTGCCTGATTTAGGATGAGGTTGAGATTACTTGCACTAATAAGTAAAGGCTTTTGACTTCTTGAATTAATTTGGTTGTATTCTTTAGTCATCAGAATAATTCAGACGGCTGCTCCTACTTGTATTTGGGGCCTTGATTAATATTTCTAGTTTCACAAGCATTCATTTGACGAGTTGTTTCCTTTAGAAAGGTTTATGATGAAAATGCAGCAGATAGTTTGAGTTGACAAGACTATAACAAAGATCCTCCATAACACTACAATAATGCAACTGTATTGAATACGTATTGTGCTTTGTTAATATTAAGAGAAAACTTACCTTTCTGATTTACATATTATTCATGTTAAAATCTCCTTTCCTGTCTGAATAGAAGAGGCTCAAAAGGGAGATGCTGCAAATAAAGGTGCAGGCGAGGATGCAGAGGTGAGTTCTTGATACATCTTTGTCTCTGTTTGGTATTAATGAAGTTCCCCTACTCATTCTAAACTACATCATTTTGATATGCTCTTGCAGTGATGAGCCTAACGTGTAGAACATACCATGTGTACTTGGTTAAAGGAGGCTGGTGAAACATCTGGTGGATTGTTTGTTTAGTGCTAATAGATAATTGTCAGGCACCAACAAATGAATAGATACGTGTTTATTGGATGTGTCCTGCTGGAGACTGTTTTCACATTAGTTGGATGAATGCATATCGTTTGATTTGCACCCCCATTGTCATTTCCTTCGCGTATCGCTAGTTTTCAGTCTTTATTTGATTGGTTTGTTCTAGGTAGTTTTATTTTTCAGATGACTGCACAACTAAATGGGGGATTATAAGCTGCTAGTCTCTCAACCCTGTATGATCCATGCTGAATATATCCTCTTTCATTTAGTCTAGAGTTATAAGCCTTTTGTTATAGCATTCGTGTAGATGATACCTAGAAAAGGTCTCTGCATCTAGCTATCAAAAGGAAAAATAAGAAAGAAAATCTTGTATTGGACATATACATAAGTAATATTTTCCGGAGAGATACATGTACAAATGCAACTTTAACATCTACAATACCTATTTTCAACTTCAACCAAATATTGCCCTAAAAACTACCTAATATTCCATTTCCAATCTAACTTGGCTCAGTTTAGCTCTCTGGCACAAGCCTATAGTTTTGGCACTGCAATGGGGTGATCTTCTTTTTGCGAACGACAACGCAAAAAGTGCTCCCTTTTGAGCACAATTTCTCATTGACATCTCTCTCTTAACATCGATTCTGGGCGGGCTGCATCATATTTATGCATGGTGTTGTAAATCACAAATTAAAATTATGATTGAATTGTATTGGTGTTCTTACTTTCGATCAGAGAGAATACTTGTATATACGAGTTATAGTAGATACAAAACATTACCACGATCAGAGAGAATATTTGTATATACGATTATAGTAGATAGAAAACATTACTACGATCAGAGAGAATACTTGTATATACGATTATAGTAGATAGAAAACATTACTACGAAAAAACCAAGGAAAAGATTCACTTCAGGCTCGAAATCAATATTTTTTGCGCATAGATTGTAACACAACTCGGATCAACCATAATTGATTATCGATCAAACTAAACTATGCATCAAAACAAGCTAGTCAAGATCAATTATTACTTTTTTTTGTTCTATTTGGACTTATTTCATTTTCAATTCTGGTTTCTTAATTTTGTTTTCATTCCAAGTAATAAGACTTCACTGATCGAACCTTTGGTTTCTTCGTTGGTGGAGGCATATTTGGCATTGAAGAAGCTGAAGCATTAGTCTTCGTCTGGCAGTGATCCGAGTCTCTGACTCCATTAGAAAAACAAATGGTTTGCAGAGAAGTAACGCAACACTCTTGCCAATTGAGATGAGTAAGGTCTTTGATTGCTTCATCAAGAGAAATGTACCCTTCTGATGAAATATCCTCTTGCAATGTGGAGCGTCGCAGGTCCATCAACTCTATTGAGTTCACAGCATCAGCCAGAACCTTCTGTATATTTTATCAGATAGAAGAATTCAAAATTTAACAAGGTAAGCAGCAGTGCAATTTGAGATCGAAAGATTGTGGCGAATTTGACCTTTTGACCCTTGGCTTTTTTGAATCCGTGAATGCTGATGATCTGCAAAAGTTATCGACATAAAGAAGGATTATTCTCACTACATATAAAACAGATTGAACTCTAATTCTGTTCTGAGTTCATCTCTTGAACCTGACTAGGTAAAAGAATTGAGCAAAGCATGTCATGAAATTGACAATTCAAACATCAAAATGAATACTAAAAATACCTCTGAGTAAGCACCGACGCAGTACTGAATACTAACAAGCAATCTATACTCAGAGAGAATGAGGTACCTCATTAAGATTAGCAATATTGAGATCGAGCTACTTGTTATTGTCACTGAAATCGAGGCAATTTTTTAAGGTTACTAGACTGAAGTTAGAACGTCAAATCATATAGCTGCTCTAAAACAGAGATTGAATTCCATTTCTGTTCCGAACTCATCTCTTCAACTTGATTTGGTACAATCCAAACATGATATCATGATATTGACAATCCAAACATCAAAATGAATACGAATAATAAGAATCTCCAACTTCACACAGTCACAGCATTAATCTCCGATTTCATACCGGAAAAAGCACCTCGAAATAAGAAATATGGATAAAAACCTAAGTATTACTGAAATACGTCGAAACAAGCAGATCTTCGGCTACTCAAAGGGAAGAGAGATACCTCATTGAGACTAGCAATAATGAAATCGAATTGCTTGTTACATTACAAAGGAAGGATTACTCTAACGGCATATATACAGAAATTTTATTTCAATATCATGAAATTGACAATTCAAGCATCAAAATAATTACAAATAATAAGAATCTCTCACACAATCACATCATTAATCTCCGATTTCATACTGGCAAAACACCTCCGAGTATGAAATATGGTTAAACGCAGAAGCATTATTGAAATACGTCAAAACCAGCAGATCTCCGCGGATATTATCAACAATTTACGATTAGTCAAGCAACTGAAACCGCACTAAGCAAAACACTAGTGAGAAATATCCACATGTACAGTCCGCAGATTCAGAGGAACACCTCCAAGTAAAAAAAATACGGATAAACACAAAAACAGTATTGAAATACGTCAAAACAAGCAGATCTCCGCGGATATTATCAGCAATTTACGATTATCCAAGCAACTGAAACCACACTAAACAAAACACTTTAGAGAAAATCTCTACATGTATAGTTCGAATATTCAGACAGAAGGAGAGAGAAACCTCATTGAGATTAGCTATTGTGAGAACGAATTGCTTGTTACTATCAATGAAATCGAGGTATTTTTCTATGGTCATCTTCTGTGATTTCTTCATCATTCTTAATCTACTTTCCACCATTTCCATCTCTCTCTGTGAATTTTGAAATTTTGAGCACATCGGGACTATTTATAATGACTGGGATAGTTAACATGTTAAAAGCATTTTGGTATCCAATTCCCGCCACTGCAGTGGAAGCAAAATTTTACAAGATTTTTATATTTCAATTGAACAACTAAATATATGATAAAGTATTTTTGTTAGACACTTCAAACTCAAAATTTTACAAGATTTTTATAAATACAGTAGAAACTTTTTCCAAATTTTGAGGCGGAAATACCCCTATCTATCTCAGCAACTCTCACAGGATTTTTATAAATACGGTAGAAACTCTAACCATATAGTGTCAATTAGATGAAATCGGACTATGGGTATCTAACATTCAAGTTAATTATTTACTAAAATCCCCTTTTTGGATACTCTGAATCATAGAACTATAATAAAATATTCAACCAATCAATAATTATCGAAAATGATAAAAATAAATTAGAAATTATCTCTTGATTTCATAAAATGAATAAGTATTATTAATCTAGTGGAATAAAGACGGATAGACTGAATATTTAGCAATAAGTATATATATAGAAAGATGACAGCTTAAAAAGGAGAGCACATTACGAAGCCAAAACACAGAGGAAAGTTTAACTCTTGTACGAAAACTCAGAAATTTAGTTTCCGGAACTGACTCTGGCGTCTATGAAATTCAGGAGTTTAAGATAAAGCCGGTTCACTCTTTCTGTGAGTATGGTATAAAGCAACCGAGCTGCGCAGTATAAGACAGAAACTGTATAGTTCATGGGACGGAGCAAGGGGAAAAGAAGTGATAAATTGGATGCCAATGTGAGAGAACCAAACA